>CAWUFW010019698.1:0-176575 GCA_963921515.1 Calotriton arnoldi | reverse complement strand
CAGGTCTGGAAGCCTATAGTGCAGCATATCTAGATGATATTGCTGTCTTTAGCTCCACCTGGGAGGATCACCTGGTCCACCTCAGAAATGTTTTACAGGCCCTGCAGAAAGCAGGCCTGACTATCAAGGCCACCAAGTGCCAGATAGGGCAGAGTCAGGTTGTGTACCTGGGCCACCTTGTGGGTGGAGGCCAGGTTCAACCCTTGCAGAGCAAGATCCAGACCATCATGGACTGGACTGCTCCAACTACCCAGACTCAGGTGAGAGCCTTCTTAGGCCTGACTGGGTACTATAGGAGATTTGTCAAGGGGTATGGATCAATAGTGACACCCCTGAATGACTTAACTTCCAAGAAAATGCCCAAAAGGTTCAGTGGACAGTTAGCTGTCAAAAGGCATTTGATGACCTAAAGCAGGCCATGTGCACTGCTCCCATTCTACAGAGTCCTGATTACTCCAAGAAGTTCATTGTCCAAACAGATGCATCTGAATTGGGGGTAGGGGCTGTACTGTCACAATTGAATGATGAAGGTCAGGATCAGCCAGTAGCTTTTATTAGCAGAAGGCTGACCCCTAGAGAGAAACGTTGGTCAGCCATTGAGAGGGAGGCCTTTGCTGTGGTCTGGGCTCTGAAGAAGTTGAGGCCATACTTGTTTGGTACTCACTTCCTTGTTCAAACAGACCATAAGCCCCTCTTATGGCTAAAACAAATGAAGGGTGAAAACCCCAAACTGCTTAGGTGGTCCATTTCCCTACAGGGGATGGACTTCACAGTGGAACATAGACCTGGGAGTAACCATGCCAATGCAGATGGACTCTCTAGGTACTTCCACTTAGAACATGAAGACTTAACTGGGCAAGGTTAGTTTAATGTCCCTACGTTTGGGGGGTTGTGTAGGAGAGTAGGATCTGCTTCACATGGGTACCCCCACTTTTTGCTGATGCTTCACTGTTTTTCGACTTTAGTCTGGCTGGGGCCCTGCTAATCAGAACCCCAGCCTAGCTGCTTCCTCTCTAAAATGGTTTCCATGTGCTTTAGGCACATCTCTGATTGGAATCTGGAGTGCCCTTGTAAGTCCCTAGTATATGGTATACTATGTACCCAGGGCATAGGTACCTCAGAGGCCTACCAGGGGCTGCAGCATGTATTGTGCCACCCCTGGAAGGCCAGCCAAAAGGACACCACAGGTCTGCTACTGCAGCCTGGGTAAGGTGGTGCATGTACCCCTTACTGTGATATAGGTTACCTATATCACTACATACATACACACTTATAAACCTATTAGTCACTCCTATGGCAGGACTTATCAATCCTGAAGGCAGAGTGCGTGGTTCCTATGTGAGAGGGTGCCCCTGCATGAGCAGGGCCCCTCTGCAGCGTTCGGAGACCCTTCTCTGATGCTGTTTGTAGTGCAGCCTGACCATATACTCTTAAGCGCATTATAACCTCGCGTTAAAATGCTAACTTTGAGATGGCTGCACGGAAACATGTCGTGTTTGGTGTCAAACATCTTGGAATACTACCCCCGCCAGTTCTGGCGGCGGGGGTAGCATTCCACCCTTCTAGAGGAAGAGACATGTACACACCGGCCTGCCCGGTAACTTCTTTCCAAGCCCTGGCATCACAAGATGGATGCCGCTGCCACAGACACAAGTCTGGCCTCCTGCTGCTGACCAAAACTCCGGCAGGGAGGCCTGGACAATAGGTTTCCTGTCCCAGGGAGGTGTAACCACCTCCCAGACAGGATAGTGTGTATTGGGGCTGGGCGGGAGCACTCTCTGGTGCTTTGAAGTCCTGCAATGGGGGCACATTTGGTGTCCCTGTGCATACCCCAGTTCAAACTGGCTCAGGGGCTTCCAGCCCCTGCTCTGGCGTGAAACTGGACAAAGGGAAAGGAGTGTAGCCACCCCTCTGCCCTGACCCTCCCATAGGTGGGTCCCCAGAGTATGTCCAACCCCTATCTTAGTATAAGTATGGGACCCCAGTCCTTAGGACTTTAGATTTACCTGGACGAAACTCTGACACAGAATCCTGGACCTTCGACGCTCTACTTTAAGATTAGAGGACTGAAGAATCTCCCTTGGGGTCAAGGAGTGACTCCCCTGCTTGGCAGGCACCAAAGAAGCAATTGTCCGGTCTGCATCGCTGAAGCTCCCGCCGGACGCCGAAGTCTTTGCATCACCAGATGTGGATTTCCAGACTTCCCCGAGGCTGCCCTGAGTCTCCAGCAAAGCTGAGGCCCATAGCTGTCGTGGGTAACGTGGAACCGTGACCCCTGGACACCGAGCACATTTGCAAGTGCATCCTCTTCCTGGGCTCCCACAAAGTTGTGCTTTGGGCTCCGAGTAGCCCTCGCCTCCAGCACCAACTGCACCGAAGATCACTGGCCTCCACTCCACGAGTGTCCCGTGAGCCAGCTCCAAGTGCGTCCACTCGAGGCTCCTTTGCGGACGTTAGTCCGTTGGCTAGTAGGCCCTCCCGAAGGCCAATCTTATCCTGTTTGGGCTTCCCTGGTTGCTCAAGGCATGCCCTGACTTACCCTTGCTGGGTGAGTCCCTCAGACCTTGCTGGTTTGCACCACCGTCCTTCTTCTATTTCCACAAGACTTGCCATTGCCAAGGCTTGTTGGGTCCAATCCGGTCGCCGACACCTCAGCAATCGACAAACGTTGTGGGACAGCTTGAATCCAGCTCCTAGTTGTCGTCGACGCCTCCTGGACCTCGTGGCTGAAGAGTCAAGACAACCGTCAAGCTACCTGAAGCACCCGACATCGGTGGGCATTCGCTCATCGCCTTCCTGGTCACTGGCTAGTGACCCAGACTCTGTCCCCTCTGCTTTCAGGTTCTTCGGATCTTTGAACCACCTTTGGATCCACCCGAACACTTTTGACTTGGTCGCCAGCAGCACTTTGCAGCAGATCGCCATTGAAAACAACGACGAAACCCGACCCCGAAAGACACCTATGCACCCGGCTTCCCTGGGTGAGGTAACTCGAGTACTCTGGTGCTCCCGTGGGTATAGACTCTAGAATGACCCAGTTCTAAAAGGGTTTGCTCCAAGTCCTCCTCTAAGTGTCCCTTTTCTTTAAAATTCCAACCGCGACTTTCCCCATAGAAGTCAACGGCGATTCGCGGCTGTGTTATCACACTGCACGCGTCCCCGTGGGTCCCCTGTGTCACTACCTTGGGTGGTTCCTTGTTGTCCAAGCACTTCTACAGGCTCTAGGCCTTGTGTCTAGCTCAGACGTGGTTCTTATACCACTTTATTGGTATATGGTTTGGTACGCCCCTAGGGCTCAAACGTGTATTTGTGCTATTACTGTTGATAACTAACTTATAACTTATGTACTTCGAACTCTAGCCTCATAAAGAGACTAGAGGGTGTGTTTAGCAATAAATACATATATTTTGAATATATACCTGGTGTGGTCCTCTTTCATTTGGTCACTCAAGAGATTATAGACTGGTAAAACAAACTGCTTTACATTCCTTCAAGACTTAGCCTGAGGGCTGCTCTCCATAGCTACCACTAGGATAGCTTTCAATAAAGGTTGTCTTTAACCTATCTCCAATAAGGGGTTGTTTGGACTGGTGCAAGGTGCCCACTATAATTAGTGGACAGCATATACCAGGCCAACTTCTCACACTCACTTTCTTCCTTCTTCACCTCTATTGCCTCTTTGTGCATTTCTCTTGTCTCTTTTTGCACTTCTCGACCCTCTTTCTGTGCCTCTCCTGCTTCTTTCTGTACCTCAAGTGCCTCTTTCTGCACTTCTCTTGCCTCTTTCTACACCTATCTTTCCTCTTTCTATAACTCTCTTGACTCTTTCTGCACCTCACTTGCCACTTTCTGCTCTTCTCTTGCTTCTTTCTGAACCTCACTCTCTTCTTTCTGCACCTCTCTTGCCTCTTTCTGCTCCTCACTTGCTTCTTTCTGCATCTCTATTGCCTCTTTCTCCACCTCTGTTGCCCTTTCTGCAACTCTGTTGCTTCTTTCTGCACTTCTCTTGCCTTTTTGTGCACCCTTCTCGTCTCTCTCAGCACCTCTGTTGCTTCTTTCTGCACTTCTTTTCCTTCTTTCTGCACCCTATTGCCTCTTTCTGTACCCCTCTTGCCTCCTTGCGCACCTCTCCTACCTCTTTCTGTACCCCTCTTGCCTATTTCTGCAGCTCTGTTGGCTCTTTCTGCACTGTTCTTGCTTCTTTCTGCACATCTTTTGCAAATTTCTGTACCCCTCTTGCCTCTTTCTACATCCCTGTTCCCTCTTTCTGCACATTTCCTGCCTGTTTCTGCGCCTCTCTTGCCTCTTTATGCACCTCTGTTGCTTCTTTCTGCACTTCGCTTGCCTCTTTCTGCACCCCTCTTGGATCTTTCAGCATCTCTGTCACTTCTTTCTGCCCTTCTCTTGCCTTTTCTGCACCCGCTTGCCTCTTTGTGCACCTCTCCTTCCTCTTTCTTCTGCACCTCTCTTGCCTTTT
The DNA here is from genome assembly GCA_963921515.1 of Calotriton arnoldi. Lineage (NCBI taxonomy): Eukaryota > Metazoa > Chordata > Amphibia > Caudata > Salamandridae > Calotriton > Calotriton arnoldi. The sequence continues at coordinate 172,098 of CAWUFW010019698.1, read as the reverse complement.
TCTGCAGTTCTCTTGCCTCTTTCTGTACCTCTTTTACTTCTTTCTACACTTCTCTTACCTCTTTCTGTACCCCTCTTGCCTCTTTCTGCACCTCTGTTGGTTCTTTCTGCACTGCTCTTGCTTCTTTCTGCACCTTTTGCAAATGTCTGTATCCCTCTTGCCTCTTTCTGCACCCCTGTTCCCTCTTTCTGTACCTTTCCTGCCTGATTCTGCACCTCTGTTGCCTCTTTCTGTACTTCTCTTGCCTCTTTTTGCACTTCTCGAGCTTCTTTCTGTACATCTCTTGCCTCTTTCCGCACCTTAAGGGCCTCTTTCTGCACTTCTCTTGCCTCTTTCTACACTTATCTTTCCTCTTTCTATACTTCTCTTGCCTCTTTCTGCACCTCACTTGCCACTTTCTGCTCTTCTCTCGCCTCTTTCTGAACCACACTCTCTTCTTTCTGCACCTCTCTTGCCTCTTTCTGCTCCTCACTTGCTTCTTTCTGCATCTCTCTTGCCTCTTTCTGCACCTCTATTGCCTCTTTCTGCAACTCTGTTGCCTCTTTCTGCATTTCTCTTTCCTTTTTCTGCACCCTTCTTGTCTCTTTCAGCACCTTTGTTGCTTCTTTCTGCACTTCTTTTCCTTCTTCCTGCACCGTCTTGCCTCTTTCTGTACCCCCTCTTGCCTCTTTGCGCACCTCTCCTACCTCTTTCTGCACCCCTCTTGCCTATTTCTGCACCTCTCTTGGTTCTTTCTGCCCTGCTATTGCTTCTTTCTGCACCTCTGTTGCAAATGTATGCATCCCTCTTGCCTCTTTCAGCACCCCTTTGCCGTCTTTCTGCACCTCTCTTGCCTCTGTCTGCACACCTGTTCCCTCTTTCTGCACCCCTTTTGCCTGTTTCTGCAACCCTCTTTCTTCTTTCTGCAGTTCTTTTGCCTCCTTCTGCACCTCTGTTGCTTCTTTCTGCACTTGACTTGCCTCTTTCTGCACCCCTCTAGCCTCTTTCTGCACCCCTGTTGCTTCTTTCTGCACTTCTCTTGCTTCTTTCTGTACCTCTCTTGTTTCTTTCTGCACTCATCTTGCCTCTTTTCGCACCCCTCCTCCCTCTTTCTGCACCTCTCCTGCCTCTTTCTATACCTCTGTTGCTTCTTTCTGCACTTCTTTTGCCTCTTTCTGCATCTCTTTTGCTTCATTCTGCACCCCTGTTGTCTCTTTCTGCACTCGTCTTCCCTCTTTCTGTACCTCTCTTGCTTCTTTCTGCACTTCTCTTGCTTTTTATGCATCCTTCTTCCCCTTTTTGCATCCCTCTTGCCTCTTTCTGCATTTCTCTTGCCCTTTTCTGCACCACTCTTGCCTCTTTCTGCACCTCACTTGCCTCTTTCTGCACTTCTTTTGCTTCTTCCTACAACTCTGTTGCTTCTTTCAGCAAATCTCTTGCCTCTTTCTGCACTTCTCTTGTTTGTTTCTGCATATCTGTTGTGTCTTTCTGCACCTCTGTTGCCTCTTTCTGCACCCCTCTTGCCTCTTTGTGCACCTCTTTTGCTTCTTTCTGCACTTCTCTCTCCTCTTTCTGCACCCCTCTTGCCTCTTTATGCACCACTGTTGCTTCTTTCTGCACCTCTGTTTTCCCTTTCTGCACCCCTGTTGTCTCTTTCTGCACTCGTCTTCCCTCTTTCTGCACCTCTTTTGCTTCTTTCTGCACTTCTCTTGCTTCTTTCTGCACCTCTCTTGCTTGTTTCTGTACCCTTCTTACCTTTTTTGCATCCCTCTTTTCTCTTTCTGCACCCCTCTTGCCTCTTTCTGTACTCCTCTTGCCTCTTTCTGCACCTCTGTTGGTTCTTTCTGCACTGCTCTCGCTTCTTTTTGCACGTCTGTTATGAATTTCTGCATCCCTCTTGCCTCTTTCTGTACCCCTATTCCCTCTTTCTGCACACCTTTTGCCTGTTTCTGCACCTCACTTGCTTCTTTCTGCACCCTTCTTCCTTTTTCTGCATATCTCTTGCCTCTTTCTGTACCTCTCTTGCCTCATTCTGCACATCTCTTTGTTCTTTTTGCACTGCTCTTGCCTCTTTCTGTGCCCCTCTTGCCTCTTTGTGCACCTCTTTTGCTTCTTTCTGCACTTCTTTCTCCTTTTTCTGCACCCCTCTTGCCTCGTTCTGCACCTCTTTTGCTTCTTTCTACACTTATATTGCCTCTTTCTGCACCTCTCTTGCTTCTTTCTGCACCCCTGTTTTCCCTTTCTGCACCCCTGTTGTCTCTTTCTACACTCATCTTCCCTCTTTCTGCACCTCTTTTGCTTCTTTCTGCACTTCTCTTGCTACTTTCTGCACCCTTCTTATCTTTTTTGCATCCCTCTTGCCTCTTTCTGCTGTTCTCCTGCCATTTTCTGCACCTCTCTTGCCTCTTTCCGCACCTCACTTGCCTCTTTCTGCACTTCACTTGCTTCTTTCTACACCTCTGTTACATCTTTCTGCACCTCTGTTGCCTCTTTCTGCACCTCACTTGCTTCTTTCTGCACCTCTCTTGCCTCTTTCTGCACCCCTTGTTTCTCTTTATGCACCCCTCTTGCCTCTTTCTGTACCCCTCTTGCCTCTTTCTGCACCTCTGTTGGTTCTTTCTGCACTGCTCTCGCTTCTTTTTGCACCTCTGTTGTAAATTTCTGCATCCCTCTTGCCTCTTTCTGTACCCCTGTGCCCACTTTCTGCACACCTTTTGCCTGTTTCTGCAACTCTCTTGCCTCTTTCTGCAGTTCTATTGCCTCCTTCTGCACCTCACTTGCTTCTTTCTGCACCCTTCTTCCTTTTTCAGCACATCCCTTGCCTCTTTCTGTACCTCTCTTGCCTCATTCTGCACATCTCTTGGTTCTTTCTGCACTGCTTTTGCCTCTTTCTGTACCCCTCTTGCCTCTTTGTGCACCTCTTTTGCTTCTTTCTGCACTTCTTTCTCCTGTTTCTGCACCCATCTTGCCTCTTTCTGCACCTCTGTTGCTTCTTTCTACACTTCTATTGCCTCTTTCTGCACCTCTCCTGCTTCTTTCTGCACCCCTGTTTTCCCTTTCTGCACTCGTCTTCCCTCTTTCTGCACCTCTCTTGCTTTTTTCTGCACTTTTCTTACTTATTTCTGCACCTCTCTTGCTTCTTTCTGTACCCTTCTTACGTCTTTTGCATCCCTCTTGCCTCTTTCTGCTGTTCTCCTGCCATTTTCTGCACCTCTCTTGCCTCTTTCTGTACCTCACTTGCCTCTTTCTGCACTTCACTTGCTTCTTTCCACACCTCTGTTGCTTCTTTCAGCAATTCTCTTACCTCTTTCTGCACTTCTCTTGCTTGTTTCTGCACCTCTCTTGCATCTTTCTGCACCTCTGTTTCCTCTTTCTGCACCTCACTTTCTTCTTTCTGCACTTCTTTCTCCTCTTTCTGCACCCCTCTTGCCTCGTTCTGCACCTCTGTTGCTTCTTTCTACACTTCTATTGCCTCTTTTCGCACCTCTCTTGCTTCTTTCTGCACCCCTGTTTTCCCTTTCTGTACCCCTGTTGTCTCTTTCTGCACTCATCTTCCCTCTTTCTGCACCTCTCTTGCTTCTTTCTGCACTACTCTTGCTTCTTTCTGCACCCCTCTTGCCTATTTCTGCACCACTCTTTTCTCTTTGTGCACCTCTCTTGCTTCTTTCTGCACCCCTGTTCCCTCTTTCTGCACCTTTCCTGCCTGTTTCTGCACCTCTCTTGCCTTTTTCTGTATCTCTGTTGCTTCTTTCTGCACTTCTCTTGCTCTTTATGCACCCTTCGTGCCTCTTTCAGCACCTCAGTTGCTTCTTTCTGCACTTCTCTTGCTTCTTTCTCCACCCCTCTTGCCTCTTTTTGTACCCATTTTGACTCTTTCTGCACCTCTCTTGACTTTTTTCTGCAGTTCTCTTGCCTCTTTCTGTACTTCTCCTCTTTTTCTTCTTTCTGCACCTCACTTGCCTATTTCTGCACCTCACTTGCCTCTTTCTGCACTTCTCTTGCTTCTTTCTACACCTTCCTTACCTCTTTCTACTCCTCTCTTGCCTCTTTGTGCATTTCTCTTGACTGGTTCTGCACTGCCCTTACCTCCTTCTGAACCTCTCTTGCCTCTTTCTGCACCTCACTTGCCTCTTTCTGTACCTCACTTTCTTCCTTCTTCACCTCTATTGCCTCTTTGTGCATTTCTCTTGTCTCTTTTTGCACTTCTCGACCCTCTTTCTGTGCCTCTCTTGCTTCTTTCTGTACCTCAAGTGCCTCTTTCTGCACTTCTCTTGCCTCTTTCTACACTTATCTTTCCTCTTTCTATACCTCTCTTGACTCTTTCTGCACCTCACTTGCCACTTTCTGCTCTTCTCTTGCCTCTTTCTGAACCTCACTCTCTTCTTTCTGCACCTCTCTTGCCTCTTTCTGCTCCTCACTTGCTTCTTTCTGCATCTCTCTTGCCTCTTTCTCCACCTCTGTTGCCCTTTCTGCAACTCTGTTGCTTCTTTCTGCACTTCTCTTTCCTTTTTCTGCACCCTTCTTGTCTCTCTCAGCACCTCTGTTGCTTCTTTCTGCACTTCTTTTCCTTCTTTCTGCACCCTATTGCCTCTTTCTGTACCCCTCTTGCCTCTTTGCGCACCTCTCCTACCTGTTTCTGTACTCCTCTTGCCTATTTCTGCACCTCTGTTGGCTCTTTCTGCACTTCTCTTGCTTCTTTCTGCACATTTTTTGCAAATTTCTGTATCCCTCTTGCCTCTTTCTACATCCCTGTTCCCTCTTTCTGCACATTTCCTGCCTGTTTCTGCACCTCTCTTGCCTCTTTATGCACCTCTGTTGCTTCTTTCTGCACTTCGCTTGCCTCTTTCTGCACCCCTCTTGGCTCTTTCAGCACTTCTGTTACTTCTTTCTGCCCTTCTCTTGCCTTTTCTGCACCTCTTGCCTCTTTGTGCACCTCTGCTTCCTCTTTCTGCAGCTCTCTTGCCTTTTTCTGCAGTTCTCTTGCCTCTTTCTGCACTTCTTTTACTTCTTTCTACAATTCTCTTGCCTCTTTCTGTCCCCCTCTTGCCTCTTTCTGCACCTCTGTTGGTTCTTTCTGCACTGCTCTTGCTTCTTTCTGCACCTCTTTTGCAAATGTCTGTATCCCTCTTGCCTCTTTCTGCACCCCTGTTCCCTCTTTCTGCACCTTTCCTGCCTGATTCTGCACCTCTGTTACCTCTTTCTGTACTTCTCTTGCCTCTTTTTGCACTTCTCAAGCTTCTTTCTGTACCTCTCTTGCCTCTTTCCGCACCTTAAGGGCCTCTTTCTGCACTTCTCTTGCCTCTTTCTACACTTATCTTTCCTCTTTCTATACTTCTCTTGCCTCTTTCTGCACCTCACTTGCCACTTGCTGCTCTTCTCTCGCCTCTTTCTGAACCACACTCTCTTCTTTCTGCACATCTCTTGCCTCTTTCTGCTCCTCACTTGCTTCTTTCTGCATCTCTCTTGCCTCTTTCTACAACTCTATTGCCTCTTTCTGCAACTCTCTTGCCTCTTTCTGCACTTCTCTTTCCTTTTTCTGCACCCTTCTTGTCTCTTTCAGCACCTTTGTTGCTTCTTTCTGCACTTCTTTTCCTTCTTCCTGCACCCTCTTGCCTCTTTCTGTACCCCTCTTGCCTCTTTGCGCACCTCTCCTACCTCTTTCTGCACCCCTCTTGCCTATTTCTGCACCTCTCTTGGTTCTTTCTGCACTGCTCTTGCTTCTTTCTGCACCTCTGTTGCAAATGTATGCATCCCTCTTGCCTCTTTCAGCACCCCTCTGCCGTCTTTCTGCACCTCTCTTGCCTCTGTCTGCACACCTGTTCCCTCTTTCTGCACCCCTTTTGCCATTTTTCTGCAACCCTCTTTCCTCTTTCTGCAGTTCTTTTGCCCTCTTCTGCACCTCTGTTGCTTCTTTCGGCACTTGACTTGCCTCTTTCTGCACCCCTCTAGCCTCTTTCTGCACCCCTGTTGCTTCTTTCTGCACTTCTCTTGCTTCTTTCTGTACCTCTCTTGCTTCTTTCTGTACCTCTCTTGTTTCTTTCTGCACTCATTTTGCCTCTTTTTGCACCCCTCCTCCCTCTTTCTGCACCTCTCCTGCCTCTTTCTGTACCTCTGTTGCTTCTTTCTGCACTTCTTTTGCCTCTTTCTGCATCTCTTTTGCTTCTTTCTGCACCCCTGTTGTCTCTTTCTGCACTCGTCTTCCCTCTTTCTGTACCTCTCTTGCTTCTTTCTGCACTTCTCTTGCTTTTTTATGCATCCTTCTTCCCCTTTTTGCATCCCTCTTGCCTCTTTCTGCATTTCTCTTGCCCTTTTCTGCACCACTCTTGCCTCTTTCTGCACCTCACTTGCCTCTTTCTGCACTTCTCTTGTTTGTTTCTGCATATCTGTTGTGTCTTTCTGCACCTCTGTTGCCTCTTTCTGCACCGCTCTTGCCTCTTTGTGCACCTCTTTTGCATCTTTCTGCACTTCTCTCTCCTCTTTCTGCACCCTCTTGCCTCTTTCTGCACCACTGTTGCTTCTTTCTGCACTTCTCTTGCTTCTTTCTGCACCTCTCTTGCTTGTTTCTGTACCCTTCTTACCTTTTTTGCATCCCTCTTGCCGCTTTCTGCGGTTCTCTTGCCATTTTCTGCACCCCTCTTGCCTCTTTCTGCACCCCTCTTTTCTCTTTCTGCACCCCTCTTGCCTCTTTCTGTACCCCTCTTGCCTCTTTCTGTACCTCTGTTGGTTCTTTCTGCACTGCTCTCGCTTCTTTTTGCACCTCTGTTGTGAATTTCTGCATCCCTCTTGCCTCTTTCTGTACCCCTATTCCCTCTTTCTGCACACGTTTTGCCTGTTTCTGCACCTCACTTGCTTCTTTCTGCACCCTTCTTCCTTTTTCTGCATATCTCTTGCCTCTTTCTGTACCTCTCTTGCCTCATTCTGCACATCTCTTTGTTCTTTTTGCACTGCTCTTGCCTCTTTCTGCGCCCCTCTTGCCTCTTTGTGCACCTCTTTTGCTTCTTTCTGCACTTTTTCTCCTCTTTCTCCACCCCTCTTGCCTCGTTCTGCACCTCTTTTGCTTCTTTCTACACTTATATTGCCTCTTTCTGCACCTCTCTTGCTTCTTTCTGCACCCTGTTTTCCCTTTCTGCACCCCTGTTGTCTCTTTCTACACTCATCTTCCCTCTTTCTGCACCTCTTTTGGTTCTTTCTGCACTTCTCTTGCTACTTTCTGCACCCTTCTTACCTTTTTTGCATCCCTCTTGCCTCTTTCTGCTGTTCTCCTGCCATTTTCTGCACCTCTCTTGCCTCTTTCCGCACCTCACTTGCCTCTTTCTGCACTTCACTTGCTTCTTTCTACACCTCTGTTACATCTTTCTGCACCTCTGTTGCCTCTTTCTGCACCTCACTTGCTTCTTTCTGCACCTCTCTTGCCTCTTTCTGCACCCCTCGTTTCTCTTTCTGCACCCCTCTTGCCTTTTTCTGTACCCCTCTTGCCTCTTTCTGCACCTCTGTTGGTTCTTTCTGCACTGCTCTCGCTTCTTTTTGCACCTCTGTTGTAAATTTCTGCATCCCTCTTGCCTCTTTCTGTACCCCTGTGCCCACTTTCTGCACACCTTTTGCCTGTTTCTGCAACTCTCTTGCCTCTTTCTGCAGTTCTCTGGCCTCCTTCTGCACCTCACTTGCTTCTTTCTGCACCCTTCTTCCTTTTTCAGCACATCCCTTGTCTCTTTCTGTACCTCTCTTGCCTCATTCTGCACATCTCTTGGTTCTTTCTGCACTGCTCTTGACTCTTTCTGTACCCCTCTTGCCTCTTTGTGCACCTCTTTTGCTTCTTTCTGCACTTCTTTCTCCTGTTTCTGCACCCCTCTTGCCTCTTTCTGCACCTCTGTTGCTTCTTTCTACACTTCTATTGCCTCTTTCTGCACCTCTCTTGCTTCTTTCTGCACCTCTGTTTTCCCTTTCTGCACACCTGTTGTCTCTTTCTGCACTCGTCTTCCCTCTTTCTGCACCTCTCTTGCTTTTTTCTGTACTTTTCTTACTTATTACTGCACCTCTCTTGCTTCTTTCTGTAACCTTCTTACGTCTTTTGCATCCCTCTTGCCTCTTTCTGCTGTTCTCCTGCCATTTTCTGCACCTCTCTTGCCTCTTTCTGTACCTCACTTGCCTCTTTCTGCACTTCACTTGCTTCTTTCCACACCTCTGTTGCTTCTTTCAGCAATTCTCTTACCTCTTTCTGCACTTCTCTTGCATGTTTCTGCACCTCTCTTGCATCTTTCTGCACCTCTGTTTCCTCTTTCTGCACCTCACTTGCTTCTTTCTGCACTTCTTTCTCCTCTTTCTGCACCCCTCTTGCCTCGTTCTGCACCTCTGTTGCTTCTTTCTACACTTCTATTGCCTCTTTCTGCACCTCTCTTGCTTCTTTCTGCACCCCTGTTTTCCCTTTCTGCACCCCTGTTGTCTCTTTCTGCACTCATCTTCCCTCTTTCTGCACCTCTCTTGCTTCTTTCTGAACTTCTCTTGCTTCTTTCTGCACCCCTCTTGCCTATTTCTGCACCACTCTTTTCTCTTTGTGCACCTCTCTTGCCTCTTTCTGCACCCCTGTTCCCTCTTTCTGTACCTTTCCTGCCTGTTTCTGCACCTCTCTTGCCTTTTTCTGTACCTCTGTTGCTTCTTTCTGCACTTCTCTTGCTCTTTATGCATCCTGCGTGCCTCTTTCAGCACCTCTGTTGCTTCTTTCTGCACTTCTCTTTCTTCTTTCTGCACCCCTCCTGCCTCTTTATGTACCTCTCTTGCCTCTTTGTGCACCTTTCCTACCTTTTTCTGCACCTCTCTTGCCTCTTTTTGTACCACTTTTGGATCTTTCTGCACTGCTCTTGCTTCTTTCTGCACCTCACTTGCCTTTTTCTGCTGTTCTCTTGCTTCTTTCTACACCTCTGTTGCTTCTTTCTGTACCCCTCTTGCCTCTTTCTGCACCCCTCTTTTCTCTTTCTGTACCTCTCTTGCCTCTTTCTGCACCCCTGTTCCCTCTTTCTGCACCTTTCCTGCCTGTTTCTGCACCTCTCTTGCCTCTTACTGTACCTCTGTTGCTTCTTTCTGCACTACTCTTCCTTCTTTCTGCACCCCTCCTGCCTCTTTCTGTACCTCTCTTGCCTCTTTGTGCACCTCTCCTGCCTTTTTCTGCACCTCTCTTGCCTCTTTTTGCACCTCTGTTGGTTCTTTCTGCACTGCTCTTGCTTCTTTCAGCTATTCTCTTGCCTCTTTCTGCACTTGTCTTCCTTCTTTCTGCACCCCTCCTGCCTCTTTCTGTACCTCTCTTGCCTCTTTGTGCACCTCTCCTACCTCTTTCTGCACCACTCTTGCATCTTTTTGCACCTCTGTTGGTTCTTCCTGTACTGCTCTTGCTTCTTTCTGCACCTCGCTTGCCTCTTTCTGCACTTCTCTTGTTTCTTTCTACACCTCTATTGCTTCTTTCAGCAATTCTCTTGCCTCTTTCTGCACTTCTCTTGCTTGTTTCTGCACCTCTCTTGCGTCTTTCTACACCTCTGTTGCCTCTTTCTGCACCTCACTTGCTTCTTTCTGCACCCCTCTTGCCTCTTTCTGCACCCCTCTCCCCTTTTTCAGCACATCTCTTGCCTCTTTCTGCACCCCTGTTCCCTCTTTCTGCACCTTTCCTGCCTGTTTCTGCACATCTCTTGCCTCTTTCTGTACCTCTCTTCCTTCTTTCTGTACCCCTCCTGCCTCTTTCTGTACCTCTCTTGCCTCTTTGTGCACCTCTCCTACCTATTTCTGCACCCCTCTTGCCTCTTTTTACACCTCTGTGGGTTCATTCTGCACTGCTCTTGCTTCTTTCTGCACCTCACTTGCCTTTTTCTGCACTTCTCTTGCTTCTATCTACACATCTGTTGCTCCTTTCTGCACTTCTCTTGCTTCTTTCTGCACCTCTCTTGCTTGTTTCTGCACCCTTCTTACCTTTTTTGCATCCCTCTTGCCTCTTTCTGTTGTTCGCTTGCCATTTTCTGCACCTCTCTTGCCTCTTTCTGCACCTCACTTGCCTCTTTCTGCACTTCACTTGCTTCTTTCCACACCTCTGTTGCTTCTTTCAGCAATTATCTTACCTCTTTCTGAACTTCTCTTGCTTGTTTCTGTACCACTCTTTAATCTTTCTGCACCTATGCTGCCTCTTTCTGCACCTCACCTGCTTCTTTCTGCACCCCTCTTGCCTCTTTCTGCACCCCTCTTTTCTCTTTCTTCACCCCTCTTGCCTCTTTCTGCACCCATCTTGCCTCTTTCTGCACCTCTGTTGGTTCTTTCTGCACTGCTCTCGCTTCTTTTTGCACCTCTGTTACACATTTCTGCATCCCTCTTGCCTCTTTCTGTACCCCTGTTCCCTCTTTCTGCACACCTTTTGCCTGTTTCTGCAACTCTCTTGCCTCTTTCTGCAGTTTTCTTGCCTCCTTCAGCACCTCACTTGCCTCTTTCTGCACTTCTCTTGCTTCTTTCTGCACCCTTCTTCCTTTTTCTGCCCATCTCATGCCTCTTTCTGTACCTCTCTTGCCTCATTCTTTTTACACTTCTGTTGCAAATTTCTGCATCCCTCTTGCCTCTTTCTGTACCCCTGTTCCCACTTTCTGCACATCTTTTGCCTGTTTCTGCAACTCTCTTGCCTCTTTCTGCACCTCTTTTACTGCTTTCTACACTTCTCTTGCCTCTTTCTGTACCCCTCTTGCCTCTTTCTGCACCTCTGTTGGTTCTTTCTGCACTGCTCTTGCTTCTTTCTGCACCTTTTTTGCAAATGTCTGTATCCCTCTTGCCTCTTTCTGTACCCCTGTTCCCTCTATCTGAACCTTTCCTGCCTGATTCGGCACCTCTGTTGCCTCTTTCTGTACTTCTCTTGCCTCTTTTTGCACTTCTAGAGCTTCTTTCTGCACCTCGCTTGCCTCTTTCTGCACTTCTCTTGTTTCTTTCTACACCTCTATTGCTTCTTTCAGCAATTCTCTTGCCTCTTTCTGCACTTCTTTTGATTGTTTCTGCACCTCTCTTGCGTCTTTCTACACCTCTGTTGCCTCTTTCTGCACCTCACTTGCTTCTTTCTGCACCCCTCTTGCCTCTTTCTGCACCCCTCTCCCCTTTTTCAGCACATCTCTTGCCTCTTTCTGCACCCTTGTTCCCTCTTTCTGCACCTTTCCTGCCTGTTTCTGCACATCTCTTGCCTCCTTCTGTACCTCTTTTCCTTCTTTCTGTACCCCTCCTGCCTCTTTCTGTACCTCTCTTGCCTCTTTGTGCACCTCTCCTACCTATTTCTGCACCCCTCTTGCCTCTTTTTACACCTCTGTGGGTTCATTCTGCACTGCTCTTGCTTATTTCTGCACCTCACTTGCCTTTTTCTGCACTTTTCTTGCTTCTATCTACACCTCTGTTGCTCTTTCTGCACTTCTCTTGCTTCTTTCTGCACCTCTCTTGCTTGTTTCTGCACCCTTCTTACCTTTTTTGCATCCCTCTTGCCTCTTTCTGCTGTTTTCTTGCCATTTTCTGCACCTCTCTTGCCTCTTTCTGCACCTCACTTGCCTCTTTCTGCACTTCACTTGCTTCTTTCCACACCTCTGTTGCTTCTTTCAGCAATTCTCTTACCTCTTTCTGCACTTCTCTTGCTTGTTTCTGTACCACTCTTTAATCTTTCTGCACCTCTGCTGCCTCTTTCTGCACCTCACCTGCTTCTTTCTGCACCCCTCTTGCCTCTTTCTGCACCCCTCTTTTCTCTTTCTGCACCCCTCTTGCCTCTTTCTGCACCCCTCTTGCCTCTTTCTGCACCTCTGTTGGTTCTTTCTGCACTGCTCTCGCTTCTTTTTGCACCTCTGTTACACATTTCTGCATCCCTCTTGCCTCTTTCTGTACCCCTGTTCCCTCTTTCTGCACACCTTTTGCCTGTTTCTGCAACTCTCTTGCCTCTTTCTGCAGTTTTCTTGCCTCCTTCAGCACCTCACTTGCCTCTTTCTGCACTTCTCTTGCTTCTTTCTGCACCCTTCTTCCTTTTTCTGCACATCTCATGCCTCTTTCTGTACCTCTCTTGCCTCATTCTTTTTACACCTCTGTTGCAAAATTCTGCATCCCTCTTGCCTCTTTCTGTACCCCTGTTCCCGCTTTCTGCACATCTTTTGCCTGTTTCTGCAACTCTCTTGCCTCTTTCTGCACCTCTTTTACTTCTTTCTACACTTCTCTTGCCTCTTTCTGTACCCCTCTTGCCTCTTTCTGCACCTCTGTTGGTTCTTTCTGCACTGCTCTTGCTTCTTTCTGCACCTCTTTTGCAAATGTCTGTATCCCTCTTGCCTCTTTCTGCACCCCTGTTCCCTCTTTCTGCACCTTTCCTGCCTGATTCTGCACCTCTGTTGCCTCTTTCTGTACTTCTCTTGCCTCTTTTTGCACTTCTCGAGCTTCTTTCTGTACCTCTCTTGCCTCTTTCCGCACCTTAAGGGCCTCTTTCTGCACTTCTCTTGCCTCTTTCTACACTTATCTTTCCTCTTTCTATACTTCTCTTGCCTCTTTCTGCACCTCACTTGCCACTTGCTGCTCTTCTCTCGCCTCTTTCTGAACCACACTCTCTTCTTTCTGCACCTCTCTTGCCTCTTTCGGCTCCTCACTTGCTTCTTTCTGCATCTCTCTTGCCTCTTTCTGCACCTCTATTGCCTCTTTCTGCAACTCTGTTGCCTCTTTCTGCACTTCTCTTTCCTTTTTCTTCACCCTTCTTGTCTCTTTCAGCACCTTTGTTGCTTCTTTCTGTACTTCTTTTCCTTCTTCCTGCACCCTCTTGCCTCTTTCTGTACCCCTCTTGCCTCTTTGCGCACCTCTCCTACCTCTTTCTGCACCCCTCTTGCCTATTTCTGCACCCCTCTTGGTTCTTTCTGCACTGCTCTTGCTTCTTTCTGCACCTCTGTTGCAAATGTATGCATCCCTCTTGCCTCTTTCAGCACCCTCTGCCGTCTTTCTGCACCTCTCTTGCCTCTGTCTGCACACCTGTTCCCTCTTTCTGCACCCCTTTGCCTGTTTCTGCAACCCTCTTTCCTCTTTCTGCAGTTCTTTTGCCTCCTTCTGCACCTCTGTTGCTTCTTTCTGCACTTGACTTGCCTCTTTCTGCAACCCTCTAGCCTCTTTCTGCAGCCCTGTTGCTTCTTTCTGCACTTCTCTTGCTTCTTTCTGTACCTCTCTTGTTTCTTTCTGCACTCATCTTGCCTCTTTTTGCACCCCTCCTCCCTCTTTCTGCACCTCTCCTGCCTCTTTCTGTACCTCTGTTGCTTCTTTCTGCACTTCTTTTGCCTCTTTCTGCATCTCTTTTGCTTCTTTCTGCACCCCTGTTGTCTCTTTCTGCACTCGTCTTCCCTCTTTCTGTACCTCTCTTGCTTCTTTCTGCACTTCTCTTGCTTTTTTATGCATCCTTCTTCCCCTTTTTGCATCCCTCTTGCCTCTTTCTGCATTTCTCTTGCCCTTTTCTACACCTCTCTTGCCTCTTTCTGTACCTCACTTGCCTCTTTCTGCACTTCTTTTGCTTCTTCCTACAACTCTGTTGCTTCTTTCAGCAAATCTCTTGCCTCTTTCTGCACTTCTCTTGTTTGTTTCTGCATATCTGTTGTGTCTTTCTGCACCTCTGTTGCCTCTTTCTGCACCCCTCTTGCCTCTTTGTGCACCTCTTTTGCTTCTTTCTGCACTTCTCTCTCCTCTTTCTGCACCCCTCTTGCCTCTTTCTGCACCACTGTTGCTTCTTTCTACACTTCTATTGCCTCTTTCTGCACCTCTCTTGCTTCTTTCTGCACCTCTGTTTTCCCTTTCTGCACCCCTGTTGTCTCTTTCTGCACTCGTCTTCCCTCTTTCTGCACCTCTTTAGCTTCTTTCTGCACTTCTCTTGCTTCTTTCTGCACCTCTCTTGCTTGTTTCTGTACCCTTCTTACCTTTTTTGCATCCCTCTTGCCTCTTTCTGCGGTTCTCCTGCCATTTTCTGCACCCCTCTTGCCTCTTTCTGCACCCCTCTTTTCTCTTTCTGCACCCCTCTTGCCTCTTTCTATACCCCTCTTGCCTCTTTCTGCACCTCTGTTGGTTCTTTCTGCACTGCTCTCGCTTCTTTTTGCACCTCTGTTGTGAATTTCTGCATCCCTCTTGCCTCTTTCTGTACCCCTATTCCCTCTTTCTGCACACCTTTTGCCTGTTTCTGCACCTCACTTGCTTCTTTCTGCACCCTTCTTCCTTTTTCTGCATATCTCTTGCCTCTTTCTGTATCTCTCTTGCCTCATTCTGCACATCTCTTTGTTCTTTTTGCACTGCTCTTGCCTCTTTCTGCGCCCCTCTTGCCTCTTTGTGCACCTCTTTTGCTTCTTTCTACACTTCTTTCTCCTCTTTCTGCACCCCTCTTGCCTCGTTCTGCACCTCTTTTGCTTCTTTCTACACTTCTATTGCCTCTTTCTCCTCCTCTCTTGCTTCTTTCTGCACCCGTTTTCCCTTTCTGCACCCCTGTTGTCTCTTTCTACACTCAGCTTTCCTCTTTCTGCACCTCTTTTGCTTCTTTCTGCACCTCTCTTGCTACTTTCTGCACCCTTCTTACCTTTTTTGCATCCCTCTTGCCTCTTTCTGCTGTTCTCCTGCCATTTTCTGCACCACTCTTGCCTCTTTCCGCACCTCACTTGCCTCTTTCTGCACTTCACTTGCTTCTTTCTACACCTCTGTTACATCTTTCTGCACCTCTGTTGCCTCTTTCTGCACCTCACTTGCTTCTTTCTGCACCTCTCTTGCCTCTTTCTGCACCCCTCGTTTCTCTTTCTGCACCCCTCTTGCCTCTTTCTGTACCCCTCTTGCCTCTTTCTGCACCTCTGTTGGTTCTTTCTGCACTGCTCTCGCTTCTTTTTGCACCTCTGTTGTAAATTTCTGCATCCCTCTTGCCTCTTTCTGTACCCCTGTGCCCACTTTCTGCACACCTTTTGCCTGTTTCTGCAACTCTCTTGCCTCTTTCTGCAGTTCTCTTGCCTCCTTCTGCACCTCACTTGCTTCTTTCTGCACCCTTCTTCCTTTTTCAGCACATCCCTTGCCTCTTTCTGTACCTCTCTTGCCTCATTCTGCACATCTCTTGGTTCTTTCTGCACTGCTCTTGCCTCTTTCTGTACCCCTCTTGCCTCTTTGTGCACCTCTTTTGCTTCTTTCTACACTTCTATTGCCTCTTTCTGCACCTCTCTTGCTTCTTTCTGCACCCGTTTTCCCTTTCTGCACCCCTGTTGTCTCTTTCTGCACTCGTCTTCCCTCTTTCTGCACCTCTCTTGCTTTTTTCTGCACTTTTCTTACTTATTTCTGCACTTCTCTTGCTTCTTTCTGTACCCTTCTTACGTCTTTTGCATCCCTCTTGCCTCTTTCTGCTATTCTCCTGCCATTTTCTGCACCTCTCTTGCCTCTTTCTGTACCTCACTTGCCTCTTTCTGCACTTCACTTGCTTCTTTCCACACCTCTGTTGCTTCTTTCAGCAATTCTCCTACCTCTTTCTGCACTTCTCTTGCTTGTTTCTGTACCTCTCTTGCATCTTTCTGCACCTCTGTTTCCTCTTTCTGCACCTCACTTGCTTCTTTCTGCACTTCTTTCTCCTCTTTCTGCACCCCTCTTGCTTCTTTCTGCACCCCTGTTTTCCCTTTCTGCACCCGTGTTGTCTCTTTCTGCACTCATCTTCCCTCTTTCTGCACCTCTCTTGCTTCTTTCTACACTTCTCTTGCTTCTTTCTGCACCCCTCTTGCCTATTTCTGCACCACTCTTTTCTCTTTGTGCACCTCTCTTGCCTCTTTCTGCACCCCTGTTCCCTCTTTCTGCACCTTTCCTGCCTGTTTCTGCACCTCTCTTGCCTTTTTCTGTACCTCTGTTGCTTCTTTCTGCACTTCTCTTGCTCTTTATGCACCCTTCGTGCCTCTTTCAGCACCTCTGTTGCTTCTTTCTGCACTTCTCTTTCTTCTTTCTGCACCCCTCCTGCATCTTTATGTACCTCTCTTGCCTCTTTGTGCACCTTTCCTACCTTTTTCTGCACCTCTCTTGCCTCTTTTTGTACCACTGTTGGATCTTTCTGCACTGCTCTTGCTTCTTTCTGCACCTCACTTGCCTTTTTCTGCTGTTCTCTTGCTTCTTTCTACACCTCTGTTGCTTCTTTCTGCACCCCTCTTGCCTCTTTCTGCACCCCTCTTTTCTCTTTCTGTACCTCTCTTGCCTCTTTCTGCAACCCTGTTCCCTCTTTCTGCACCTTTCCTGCCTGTTTTTGCACCTCTCTTACTGTACCTCTGTTGCTTCTTTCTGCACTACTCTTCCTTCTTTCTGCACCCCTCCTGCCTCTTTCTGTACCTCTCTTGCCTCTTTGTGCACCTCTCCTGCCTTTTTCTGCACCTCTCTTGCCTCTTTTTGCACCTCTGTTGGTTCTTTCTGCACTGCTCTTGCTTCTTTCAGCTATTCTCTTGCCTCTTTCTGCACTTGTCTTCCTTCTTTCTGCACCCCTCCTGCCTCTTTCTGTACCTCTCTTGCCTCTTTCTGCACCTCTCTTGCCTCCACTCTTGCATCTTTTTGCACCTCTGTTGGTTCTTCCTGTACTGCTCTTGCTTCTTTCTGCACCTCGCTTGCCTCTTTCTGCACTTCTCTTGTTTCTTTCTACACCTCTATTGCTTCTTTCAGCAATTCTCTTGCCTCTTTCTGCACTTCTCTTTCTTGTTTCTGCACCTCTCTTGCGTCTTTCTACACCTCTGTTGCCTCTTTCTGCACCTCACTTGCTTCTTTCTGCACCCCTCTTGCCTCTTTCTGCACCCCTCTCCCCTTTTTCAGCACGTCTATTGCCTCTTTCTGCACCCCTGTTCCCTCTTTCTGCACCTTTCCTGCCTGTTTCTGCACATCTCTTGCCTCTTTCTGTACCTCTCTTCCTTCTTTCTGTACCCCTCCTGCCTCTTTCTGTACCTCTCTTGCCTCTTTGTGCACCTCTCCTACCTATTTCTGCACCCCTCTTGCCTCTTTTTACACCTCTGTGGGTTCATTCTGCACTGCTCTTGCTTCTTTCTGCACCTCACTTGCCTTTTTTTGCACTTCTCTTGCTTCTATCTACACCTCTGTTGCTCCTTTCTGCACTTCTCTTGCTTCTTTCTGCACCTCTCTTGCTTGTTTCTGCACCCTTCTTACCTTTTTTGCATTCCTCTTGCCTCTCTCTGCTGTTCTCTTGCCATTTTCTGCACCTCTCTTGCCTCTTTCTGCACCTCACTTGCCTCTTTCTGCACTTCATTTGCTTCTTTCCACACCTCTGTTGCTTCTTTCAGCAATTCTCTTACCCCTTTCTGCACTTCTCTTGCTTGTTTCTGTACCACTCTTTAATCTTTCTGCACCTCTGCTGCCTCTTTCTGCACCTCACCTGCTTCTTTCTGCACCCCTCTTGCCTCTTTCTGCACCCCTCTTTTCTCTTTCTGCACCCCTCTTGCCTCTTTCTGCACCGCTCTTGCCTCATTCTTTTTGCACATCTGTTGCGAATTTCTGCATCCCTCTTGCCTCTTTCTGTACCCCTGTTCCCACTTTCTGTACATCTTTTGCCTGTTTCTGCAACTCTCTTGCCTCATTCTGCAGTTTTCTTGCCTCCTTCTGCACCTCACTTGCTTCTTTCTGCACCCTTCTTCCTTTTTCAGCACATCTCTTGCCTCTTTCTGTAGCTCTCTTGCCTCATTCTGCACATCTCTTGGTTCTTTCTGCACTGCTCTTGACTCTTTCTGCACCCCTCTTGCCTCTTTGTGCACCTCTTTTGCTTCTTTCTGCACTTCTCTCTCCTCTTTCTGTACCCCTCTTGCCTATTTCTGCACCTCTGTTGCTTCTTTATAAACTTCTACTGCCTCTTTCTGCACCTCTCTTGCTTCTTTCCGCACCCCTGTTTTCCTTTTCTGCACCCCTGTTGTCTCTTTCTGCACTCGTCTTCCCTCTTTCTGCACGTCTCTTGCTTCTTTCTGCACCCTTCTTACCTTTTTTGCATCCATCTTGCCTCTTTCTGCTGTTCTCTTGCCATTTTCTGCACCTCTCTTGCCTCTTTCTGCACCTCACTTGCCTCTTTCTGCACTTCACTTGCTTCTTTCCACACCTCTGTTGCTTCTTTCTGCAATTCTCTTATCTCTTTCTGCACTCCTCTTGCTTGTTTCTGCACCTCTCTTGTATCTTTCTGCATCTCTGTTGCCTCTTTCTGCACCTCACTTGCTTCTTTCTGTACCCCTCTTGCCTCTTTCTGCACCTCTGTTGGTTCTTTCTGCACTGCTCTCGCTTCTTTTTGCACCTCTGTTGCAAATTTCTGCATCCCTCTTGCCTCTTTCTGTACCCTGTTCCCTCTTTTTGGACACATTTCTCCTGTTTCTGCAACTCTCTTGCCTCTTTCTGCAGTTCTCTTGCCTCCTTTTTCACCTCGCTTGCCTCTTTCTGCACTTCTCTTGCTTCTTTCTGCACCTTACTTGCCTTTTTCTGCACTTCTCTTGCTTCTTTCTACACCTATGTTGCTTCTTTCAGCAATTCTCTTGCCTCTTTCTGCACTTGTCTTCCTTCTTTCTGCACCCCTCCTGCCTCTTTCTGTACCTCTCTTGCCTCTTTGTGCACCTCTCCTACCTCTTTCTGCACCCCTCTTGCATCTTTTTGCACCTCTGTTGGTTCTTTCTGCACTGCTCTCGCTTCTTTTTGTACCTCTGATGCGAATTTCTGCATCCCTCTTTCCTCTTTCTGTACCCCTGTTACCACTTTCTGCACACCTTTTGCCTGTTTCTGCAACTCTCTTGCCTCTTTCTGCAGTTCTCTTGCCTCCTTCTGCACCTCACTTGCTTCTTTTTGCACCCTTCTTCCTTTTTCTGCACATCTCTTGCCTCTTTCTGTACCTCTCTTGCCTCATTCTGCACATCTCTTGGTTATTTCTGCACTGCTCTTGCCTCTTTCTGCACCCCCTCTACTACCACCGAGGCTGCGCAGAACAGGACAGCGGACGTTCCGAAAAAGACATGGCCCCTCAGCCACAAATAGCAGAATGTGGGGAGAGGTGGGAACCAAGTATGTGTGAAGGAGGCAAGTCACCCATGAATGAGAATGCACACAATGCCAAGTGTGGCGGTGATGTGCTGGACAGACCTCAGTATGCAGAGCACAGACCTATTCATATGGACATATACTGCAGGTGTTTGTAGTGTCGTGGACAGTGGAAGCAAGCATGTTACCTCAGGCAGTGGGGAAGACCTCGGTCATGTAGCTGTGCCGTCCCCCCCTGTAAGCGTAAGCGGAGTGGGCTTGTCCGGCGTACGCCAGCCCAGCGTAGGAGTGTGAATAAATAGGCCGGGGCTCTGGGCATGGTTCACTTCCGGATGGCCAACGCTTCTGCCAGGGCGGTGACCCTCACCCTGCCACGAGTCCTCCGCCGTGACCGCCAGCCTCCTCAGCCGAACGCTGGCTTCTGCGACACAGGCCCCCAGCGCACCCAGTCGCACAGCACCACAGAGTTATGTGTGTGCTGGATACTGCCTCTGGCCTACACTGCGGTCAGCAGGGCTCACAATTCAG
Organism: Calotriton arnoldi; assembly: GCA_963921515.1. NCBI lineage: Eukaryota > Metazoa > Chordata > Amphibia > Caudata > Salamandridae > Calotriton > Calotriton arnoldi. Next base: position 152,586 of record CAWUFW010019698.1, on the reverse strand, counting down.
ATTGAGTCACGATTCCAGATGACGCAGTCCAGTAGACAACAGACATTGCCACCAGTGCGGCCCGCCCCGACCACGCATCATCGCTGGCTGCGCACCCCCTGAGTGCCACAGGTGCCACTAACTTTGTGCACCACAAGTCAATGCCACATGGCCATATTGAGGCAGAATTCAATAGGCAAAAGACATTGCTCACAGTGCGGCCCGCCCGGACCACGCATCATCGCTGGCTGCACACCCCCTGAGCGTCACAGGTGCCACTAACTCTGTGCACCACAAGTCAACACCACGTGGCCATATTGAGGCAGAATTCAATAGGCAAAAGACATTGCTCCCAGTGCGGCCCGCCCGGACCACGCATCATCACTGGCTGTGTAACCCCTGAGCGCCACAGGTGCCACTAACTGTGCACCACAGCTCATGGACCCTTTATGATTGAGTCACGTGCTGTGGACTGCGGACGCAGCAATGTCACCTCAGGCAGTGTGGAAGACCTGGGACGATGATGATGAAGATGAGGCAGGTGATACACACCCCACTGCAGCTGCGGCAGGAATACCCCAAAGGGACACAATCATTGACAATTTCTTCACATGAGCACGCCCAGCTCTGGTGCCACTATCTCAGTGCACCACAAGTCATGACCCTTTCTGATTGAATATTGGGTGACCTCTGTACTTGCTCCAGCTACCTCCATGGTGCTTCGCAGTTGTTAGTGTTATTTTGGTGTTTTTTGTTTCCGCTTAATAGTGATCACTGTTCAAGCTGTTGCCAGCACCAACCACTTACTGAGGGCTGGCTCACACTCACCCCACACCCATCCAGCACAGGCGTCACTGGATATGTGATCCTGGTAATAAAAAGGGGCCGGGCACACGTGCCCGTAGCCAGTTTCACTATTTATCCAAGTGTGTCCGTGTGGTCATTATGCATGAATGATGGCCCCGGGCCCTACCACATTACATTGTGCTGTGGAAAGCGGACGCAACCATGTCACCTCAGGCAGTGGGTAATAGCTTGGACATGTAGCTAAGTCGTCCCCCCTGTAAGCGACAATGTTGCAATGTAGCATGCACCCAGAGGGCGGGCTCGCATGAACGGAGTAATTAAGGAGCGCAAGCCCGCTCGGGGTCCAGGATCATACATGCCAAGTGTTGTGTGTAACTGTATTGCTGCAGTATGAGCAAAATGCCCAGCCACATTAGCAGCGCCAGTTTAGCCAGGCATGTACTCTACATCTGTGTCTGCCCTATCCTTTACATAGGCCTTCATTCACGTGGCCCACCACCTTCAACGGCCAACATCACAGTGTCGTTGTCAGGCTTGTGGACATGCGCAGACAGGCATGACAATACTGTGCCATAGGAGTGCAAGTGATGCAATCGTGCAGCGCACATAAGTAAATGGGTACGGGGAGGGAGGAGCAGCTGTGAGGCAATGTAACACACAGTGATGCCGCTCATATGCCACATGCAAGTCATGTCAATAATGAATCACAAAGTCCCACTCATCCCACCCCACCCCCAACAAGCCACTTCACATCCCATGAATGCAAGCAGATAACAAACACACCTGGGATGAAAGCTCCTTTGTCTGAACTATCAGGCGGAAGCACATCTGCACCTCCGACCTCGGAATTGCATGTGCCCGGCACCCCCTGACAGATACTATAGCAGCTGATGACGACTCACACACTGCGCACAGCCAGACGAAAGACCAACGTATACACACCCCACACGCAGAAGTCCTTGCTCCAAGTTATCTTGCATGGAATGGCCTTCACACTTACTCCCACAACATCCCAGGCGTGCAACCGGTGCACACTATAACAACTCATTGATACGAGATGTGGCATTTCATCCACAGAACTGGCGCAGGTCAGAACAGTGCCGCTTCCACAAGGGCCACTAACGCAATGGCCGAACATCCCGGACACATGCACAACCCCTGTCACGTGGAACTGTACCATGCACGAATGCTGCATTCACTGGGGGCACTGCCATTGGCACTGCTGCGGATCAGTTACCGGCTAAGCTTCTGCCTTGCCAACGTCACCTGCGTTCAGCCTGTGTTGCATTGTCGATCGTGCATATTCGAGTGTTCCATGGATGTCTGCCTATCCAACAGGACGGTAGCTGAACTGGATTTTGACATGTGTGTGTGCCCCCTGTTGGCCCATGACCAGGAGTGTCACCGTGATACCCGTTTATGGGATACCTTGATACTTGGCATACATGCTGGCAGCTGGACCTGGGAGATTGCACAAATACTCGTGTGCAGTGACCACATTGAACCGCTCCCATATTGGGCTGTAGTGCTAATTGGTGAAAGGGGGTGGACGCAGAGCATCTGTCTGGACCTGCTAATGGATCGCCTCGCCGTCCTGTTTGATGAAGTCGACACCGACCTCATGTTGGAAATGTTAGCCTACGAAGCTGCAATTGCTTTCATGGACGAGTAACTACATACCTGCAGCCACAATTGATTGGAACACATTGCACATGTCCCGACACCTTGTTGCATCTTGGAGATCTGGTCACATATCCCACGACAACAGTGGACATGGCTGCACTCGCCTGGACTCCGAAAACATGAGCGGACAACAACGCGTGTTAACACACACCTGTGAAAGGTGAGGCACTCCCCTGGAGTGGACAGCGGCGCTTGGCAAGGTTCCTCATTCTGACATACTGCTGCATTTGTCTGCATGTTGTGGCACTTATCTTGCCCGTACTGACACGCATATGCTAATAAAGTCTACACAGCTTCACTTGTATTCAACTGTGATGAGTGTTGATTTGAATGACAATGTGTGTCTCATTGCCTATCTGGGTCACAGCCATACATGCGCATTGATAGCATTACCCAGGGAGTGCCTCTTTTGTGGAACCACTGTCCCTACATTCATCCATACTTTCATTCTTAAATGGTCATGGCCATGACACATCAGTGTGAATTGGGATGTTTTATTCACATTCAGTGGAGTGTTGAAGCTGGGCCAGTACAGGGCCATGCAAACCCCACTTTACATTGTTGCCCCGTGGAGGGCCAGCCAGAGTCCTTTTGGGATTGACAAGTTCATAGGGAGTGGAAGACTACAGTCCGCAGTGTGATTGCTGTGTCATTGGTAACCACACCAAATATGGCAGATCATGTCGAGGTCCAAGGTGAGTGTCGCTTAGTGTATGGGGGGACAGTGGGAGGTGTTATTCCAGGGCATGATGCAGAGGGCAGAACCAAGCTGAACACGGCCATATGGCGGAGATGAATGCTAACACTTGATTCTAGCCACAAAGCCAGATTCATCATCATCTTCGTCCTCTGATGTGTCAGGTGCCTCACATGCGGGTGGTGGTGTTCTGTCTGCATCACTGTGTGGCAGTGACACATCAGGGGACGGCGGTGGGAAATCTGCCGCACTGTGTGGCACTGACACTTCAGGGGGAGGAGATGTGGATGTAGTAGTGGCACCAGCATCCATCCGCGCCAGGCCTTGTGGTGGCAATGCCATGACGAGGATCTGCAGGGCATGGAAGATCACAGCTACATCTCGCTGGTGTGCAGCCGTGGCACACATTCTTTCCGCCTGCATCCGCTCCAAGCTCTCCATCATTCTCCTTATGTGTCCCAACTCTCGGATGACATCGCTGGGGCAAGTCTGACTGGACAGTTGTTCTTGTCTCAGAGTCATGGCTCCAGCGATGTCAGCCATGGCTTGTTGTCGAGCAAGGAGCGAACAGTGGGTGTCCGTTAGGGACTGTGAGTGGTACCTGATGGGACTTAGACACCCATGTATGGCATCCAGTTTGGCTGCCATGAGGTCGAACCCCACCCGCAGCTGGTCAGACATCTCCTCCTGGCACCCTAACACACGGCGTTGGGAGGCCATATGTTGGTCGTGGGGGTCCTGGGAGACAGCCGTGATGGTGGGTGCTTCCTGCTGTGTGGCCTGTGCAGGGGGTGGGGTCTCATGGATGCAGCTGGGCTGCCCTGCTCCTGGAGGTGGTGTGCCGGAGCTGTCCCTGAGCTGTTGGAGTGCATCGTGTAGATGTTGGGGAGGTCCTCTTCATCATCAGTGCTGTGTTGTTGGGTCTGCTCTGCAGGAGGTGTTGATTCTCCCTCTGCAATGTGAAGGGAAATGCAGATTGACATTGTGTTCACATGTATGTTCACGCATTGTGCAAGTTTACTGTCAGACTGCATGGCAATGTACATTGTGACTGTTATGAGGAGACGCCTATTTGAAGCGGGACACTTGGCATTTCTACACCATCAGGGATGTGAGGTTGTACTTGTACATTGTCATCTCACAGTTTCCTGCTATGCCAAATGCGAATGGCCATTTTCTAAACACAGGCGGCAGCAGTTGTGTCCTCTGTTCTGTTGTGAAAGTGTTGCAGTTTGTACCACATTGTTGTCAATGTTGGGGTGCTCTGCATCTTGTGTGTGTGCTGCATTGTGGGTGATTTGCCCCTTCGGGTCTGATTTTGCTGGCCCTTATCCCTTTCAGGCGGTGTGCCTTTCACTTCTGTGCTTATGCAGTGCTGAGCTGTTGCAGACTTGGGTAAATTGGGCCCTTGGTCGGAGTTGTGACTCTTGGGCATGGTTTGTCCACAGATGTGCTATACTTACTTGTGCATGTGTGCCATTGTGCCCATCTCCCCCCGTCCCCCCAGTCCCTGGTCGTTACTCACCCTGTTGCTGTTGGCTCAGGTCATGTTGTGCAGTGTCTGGTCCCCCGACTCCTGCCACCGTCTCCCCAATGATGGTCCCAGGCTGGTCCTCCGTGGGGCTTGTGGGGTTCTGGTTGTCCTCTGTTCTTGCTCTGGCTACCTCCATGGTGCTTCGCAGTTGTTTGGGTCTTGTTTGTGTTTTTGGTTGCCGCTTTTATAGTGATTTTGGCCGCCTGACTTGTGGGACTTGCAGGCTGGCGCAGCTTATCGCTGGTTTGGTATCGCGGTTGGGCCCATCGCGACTTTTTCTGCGTTCGGGTTTGGATTTTTATCGCCGTCCTGGTGATGTTATCACGGCCATTTGACGCGTTATCGGGAGACTATCGCATGTTACCGCCGTGTTGAGAATACGACGTTAACACAGAGTTATTTTCCCGCGATAGACGGCGATATGAAAACGTACGTTTGCCTTTTTTGGAGATGATTATCGCAAGTTCTTGAGACTATCCCCCTCAGACTTTAATGTTCAAGTCACTGAGAAGTTTGCAGCTAATACAGACAGATGTGCTGATTTTGTCTACAAAAAGTTAACAATATGTTAATCCTAACATTTCTTGACTGCTGCTAGTTTGTGACCTGTTCCGTTGTTCCTCATTTGCTGTACAGATATTGGAGACACTGAAATCACTGGTGTATGCCTGACTTCAATCTAATCTAATGTTAACTTTATGGTTGTTTGCTCTCAATGAGACATACAGTGCCTTGTAGGGTGCCCTATTACCTTTTAATATTTTTTCCCTGCTGTCTCACTGTGTCCAGTCCAGCAAATCACAATAGCTTGTGCCTCAGTACATTTATTTTCTAAAGGTATATCAATAAATAAAGAATTCTGTGAGGTTCTCAGCATTGTTATCTCAAAGCCTGTTATGAAGTTTTGTGCTTATAATGAATAAGCAGCTACCTACGTTATTATATGAAATCTCTTTATTGATGTCATAACTACACTTTCACAATAGCTTTATTAACCTTCTTGCTTTCTCGAATTTGCTTGAAAATGCACCATTTGCACACTCTTTTTTCAAAATTTTCATGGGGAGGAAACTCCCCGACCGCCCCTTAAATCAGTTAGGCTCACTCACTCACCGCAGTACACTCAGCCGCAGCTTGTACGCCTTACTACTTTCAAATGTCACCAGCCACCACTGGTTTTGGGTCTCTATTGAAGTTCTGCAGCAGGGATGAAATGGAAGGAGCAAACAGGAAAAGCATGGAACAGGAGAAAAAGAAAGAACTAAAATAGTTTCCTCCAGTATTCATGTTTTGTACCATTTTAAAGAAACGCGCCTTCACTGTTACCTTCACTCTGCCACATGCCTCACATGTGCCATTCACACTTTTTTTTTACGAGCACTGTTTCCACTTTATATCAATTGCAGATACTGAGAGTAATAATATTATTTCTGTCCAAATTTATTCTTGTGCTTATTTATGAATACAGATCAAGATAATCAATTTTTATAATGTTTCTCTTCTTTTCCTACGTAATTACTTTTCCTTGTACCAATAATTTCTATATTAATACCTGCTGACACATTGTTGTATGCTATTATACTCACCAAGGTCTCAACTGGGTATATAGGTTTTTCTTCTGTTGTTGTTTACTGTTCTGGAGGCAGAGGAATATAAGTTAAAAGCAGACTGGCTGTTTTAAGCAGCAATGTGGCCTACCTTTTAGAGGGCGATACCAAAGGGGATGATGGACGGAGCGTTAGAGCAAATCAAACACTCACCCCCAGTCAACTGATCTGGGTTTAATCCATCATCATTCTTTAGCTCACTCCACCACCCCAGTTCAGACATGGCCATATGCAAATCAGTCTGACCTTGTGCCTCATGGGAACAGTCCAGCCCGAACTGCCAAGCCATGTCTTCCCTGGACCGGAAACAAGCATCCTGGGACCGGTTTCGGGTTCAAAACCCTCATCAGCCAGGCTATCTTGAATCCAGTGGCAGAGTGAGCAAGGGACACACGTCTGGGCATACCCTGCCAACTTAGGGCGAACAAAGCGATACCAAAGGGGATGATGGACGGAGCGTTAGAGCAAATCAAACACTCACCCCCAGTCAACTGATCTGGGTTTAATCCATCATCATTCTTTAGCTCACTCCACCACCCCAGTTCAGACATGGCCATATGCAAATCAGTCTGACCCTGTGCCTCATGGGAACAGTCCAGCCCGAACTGCCAAGCCATGTCTTCCCTGGACCGGAAACAAGCATCCTGGGACCGGTTTCGGGTTCAAAACCCTCATCAGCCAGGCTATCTTGAATCCAGTGGCAGAGTGAGCAAGGGACCCACGTCTGGGCATACCCTGCCAACTTAGGGCGAACAAAGCGATACCAAAGGGGATGATGGACGGAGCGTTAGAGCAAATCAAACACTCACCCCCAGTCAACTGATCTGGGTTTAATCCATCATCATTCTTTAGCTCACTCCACCACCCCAGTTCAGACATGGCCATATGCAAAACAGTCTGACCCTGTGCCTCATGGGAACAGTCCAGCCCGAACTGCCAAGCCATGTCTTCCCTGGACCGGAAACAAGCATCCTGGGACCGGTTTCGGGTTCAAAACCCTCATCAGCCAGGCTATCTTGAATCCAGTGGCAGAGTGAGCAAGGGACCCACGTCTGGGCATACCCTGCCAACTTAGGGCGAACAAAGCGATACCAAAGGGGATGATGGACGGAGCGTTAGAGCAAATCAAACACTCACCCCCAGTCAACTGATCTGGGTTTAATCCATCATCATTCTTTAGCTCACTCCACCACCCCAGTTCAGAATGGCCATATGCAAATCAGTCTGACCCTGTGCCTCATGGGAACAGTCCAGCCCGAACTGCCAAGCCATGTTTTCCCTGGACCGGAAACAAGCATCCTGGGACCGGTTTCGGGTTCAAAACCCTCATCAGCCAGGCTATCTTGAATTCAGTGGCAGAGTGAGCAAGGGACCCACGTCTGGGCATACCCTGCCAACTTAGGGCGAACAAAGCGATACCAAAGGGGATGATGGACGGAGCGTTAGAGCAAATCAAACACTCACCCCCAGTCAACTGATCTGGGTTTAATCCATCATCATTCTTTAGCTCACTCCACCACCCCAGTTCAGACATGGCCATATGCAAATCAGTCTGACCCTGTGCCTCATGGGAACAGTCCAGCCCGAACTGCCAAGCCATGTCTTCCCTGGACCGGAAACAAGCATCCCGGGACCGGTTTCGGGTTCAAAACCCTCATCAGCCAGGCTATCTTGAATCCAGTGGCAGAGTGAGCAAGGGACCCACGTCTGGGCATACCCTGCCAACTTATGGCGAACAAAGCGATACCAAAGGGGATGATGGACGGAGCGTTAGAGCAAATCAAACACTCACCCCCAGTCAACTGATCTGGGTTTAATCCATCATCATTCTTTAGCTCACTCCACCACCCCAGTTCAGACATGGCCATATGCAAATCAGTCTGATCCTGTGCCTCATAGGAACAGTCCAGCCCGAACTGCCAAGCCATGTCTTCCCTGGACCGGAAACAAGCATCCCGGGACCGGTTTCGGGTTCAAAACCCTCATCAGCCAGGCTATCTTGAATCCAGTGGCAGAGTGAGCAAGGGTCCCACATCTGGGCATACCCTGCCAACTTAGGGCGAACAAAGCGATACCAAAGGGGATGATGGACGGAGCGTTAGAGCAAATCAAACACTCACCCCCAGTCAACTGATCTGGGTTTAATCCATCATCATTCTTTAGCTCACTCCACCACCCCAGTTCAGACACGGCCATATGCAAATCAGTCTGACCCTGTGCCTCATGGGAACAGTCCAGCCCGAACTGCCAAGCCATGTCTTCCCTGGACCGGAAACAAGCATCCCAAGACCGGTTTCGGGTTCAAAACCCTCATCAGCCAGGCTATCTTGAATCCAGTGGCAGAGTGAGCAAGGGACCCACGTCTGGGCATACCCTGCCAACTTAGGGCGAACAAAGCGATACCAAAGGGGATGATGGACGGAGCGTTAGAGCAAATCAAACACTCACCCCCAGTCAACTGATCTGGGTTTAATCCATCATCATTCTTTAGCTCACTCCACCACCCCAGTTCAGACATGGCCATATGCAAATCAGTCTGACCCTGTGCCTCATGGGAACAGTCCAGCCCGAACTGCCAAGCCATGTCTTTGCTGGACCGGAAACAAGCATCCTGGGACCGGTTTCGGGTTCAAAACCCTCATCAGCCAGGCTATCTTGAATCCAGTGGCAGAGTGAGCAAGGGACCCACGTCTGGGCATACCCTGCCAACTTAGGGCGAACAAAGCGATACCAAAGGGGATGATGGACGGAGCGTTAGAGCAAATCAAACACTCACCCCCAGTCAACTGATCTGGGTTTAATCCATCATCATTCTTTAGCTCACTCCACCACCCCAGTTCAGACATGGCCATATGCAAATCAGTCTGACCCTGTGCCTCATGGGAACAGTCCAGCCCGAACTGCCAAGCCAGGTCTTCCCTGGACCGGAAACAAGCATCCTGGAACCGGTTTCGGGTTCAAAACCCTCATCAGCCAGGCTATCTTGAAACCAGTGGCAGAGTGAGCAAGGGACCCACGTCTGGGCATACCCTGCCAACTTAGGGCGAACAAAGCGATACCAAAGGGGATGATGGACGGAGCGTTAGAGCAAATCAAACACTCACCCCCAGTCAACTGATCTGGGTTTAATCCATCATCATTCTTTAGCTCACTCCACCACCCCAGTTCAGACATGGCCATATGCAAATCAGTCTGACCCTGTGCCTCATGGGAACAGTCCAGCCCGAACTGCCAAGCCATGTCTTCCCTGGACCGGAAACAAGCATCCTGGGACCGGTTTCGGGGGGGCTTGAGACCCCCCCCGGCAGGCAGATGCAAAAAGTAATTGCACCCTCCTGCAAAGGGATGCCAAGTTGTACTTTGTTGCTAGAATGTTATTTGCAGGGTTATTCTCTCTTCATTATTTAACAATGGTAGATTTCCTGCTAGTGGCCTCTTGTTTACATAAAATCATAATGAAAGTAGTTCATCCCCATTAACGCTTGTATCTGCCATTAATCGTTGCACGTATACCAAGAGGATCTTATTCTGTTTGTCTCTGTTGCTGTTTTGATTCCTGCATAAAGTGCTCTACACGTCTCTCCATCGAATAATTATCAAATGCAATCTATGATTTCTATCATGTTCTGTTAAAGTCCCCAATCCATGCATGCACTGCTTTATCTCTATACTAGACCCAGTCTAATAAATTAAATGTTCCCTTCCTCTTAGTTTGGGAATTTGTCTTGAAACTCCTCTATCAAGTGAACTTTTCCTTGAGCCACAAGTCTGACAGTGGTCTTTCTTAACTGTTTCATAAATCACTTGATTGCAAGAGATTTCCATTTCATGATCTTGATGATCATGTATGGAGCAGTTCTTGATGATCGATTTCCTACTCTCCTGATGATGCAGTGACCAAACTAGAAGTGAGTCAGATCATGAAGTTGACATTTTCACATCGAGCTTTTGTGGGGAGTGAATTGGGCACAGAGTTCCTTCTTGGATGGGTGTAGTGGACCCAATGTTTTTAAGAACATTTTGGTGAGATGTTTGAAGATTCTTGAGCTCAGGTTTTATAAACCTTGCAAGGTTAGTTTTATTCCGTAGATCTGGACTCACAGCATTCCAGAACTGAGCATCCATCATCCACATTGACTTGCCTTGATCAGTCTTCAATTAGACATGGCTTGAGCAGAGCAGGTTTCTGTTACTGGATCACAGATTGGGACTGATGGCCATATTTATGACCTGGTTTGCGTCGCTCTTGCACCACGCAAGGTGGTGAAAGAGTGACGTGAACCTAAAGCCATATTTCTGAAGCCATTCAAAGCCACTTTGTATGGCTTTGACTGGCTCCAAAAATATGGAGTAATGCAACACAGAGCAAATCGCTGCATTGCATTACTCTGAGCCACAGAGGCATTCCATGGGTGATGTGTGGGTGTTCCCATGCAACTCCCATGGTTTTTGACGTATTCCCAGATTTTTCTAATCTGGTAGACCTGGGAATGCACCAAAAAGATATGCTCCCACGACAGTGAGGCATGACAAAGGGGAAACATCTTTATTTCTTCTTGTTTGTTCCTCTTTCTATGTATGCGGCATTCTGCAGCACACACGGAAAGAGGAAAAAGGCTCTCAGAATTGTTTTTGTGCAGGAGGGTGTCCCTTGTTGCACAGGAAGGTGTGTCTTCCTGCACAAAAACATACATATGGCGCATCCCTGCCCTTTCTCGTGACTCACGGCAAAGCAGAAAGGTGACTTGTTGAACTGCCCTGCGCCACAAGGGTCATAAATTTGTCCCTGAGTGTGTAATTTGGGAACAGGATCACAGGCTTGTGGCCCCCCTGAATTGAAAATGGTGCTGAGTAGATTGAACTGTATAGGAGGGCATGGTGAAGTCGGGATATCACCATCAGATTTTTTTGTAGCTTTTCTTCATTTTGAACTGTGACTTCCAGGTCGCAAGACAGAAATAAAAGCTAATAAATATCAGCAAAAAATAAGATAACATGGCCCAGCTGCGTAGTGGGGGCCACGAGTGGTAAAGGAACCAAGCAGAAAGAAAGAGAAGTCATGAAAATCCTAAAAAAATTATAAGTTAGAGGCAAATGCACTGAAAGCACAGAAGCGCAGAAGAATGGAGGAAACAAAAAAAGCAAACCTGGAAACAGAAAAAAAGAAAGCAGGGGACAAATTCGTTTGAAAGGAGCCATGGAAAAATAGAAAGAATGATGAAAAATGGAAAGTAGTACTGAGAATGTAAGGAAGAAGAAAAGAAAGAAACTTTCCTTACGAAAATTCCTGTAGGACTTTTGTGAAGGGTTAGGATTGTACGCTTGGCTCTCTCACTCAGCGGCAGTCCTTTAGTTCAAAGTAAAGGGTCATTTATTTCTCTGGCCACTTCCTTGACTCTGCAAGGCAAGGCACTCTGCAAGGCTCTCTGGGGCATATTTACAAGCCCCTTGCGCCACTTATGCGCCGCCGTTGCGTCACTCATGTGACGCAGCGGCGACGCAAACCATGCGCCACGTTGCGCAATATTTACAACGTGACACATCTAGGGAGATACATCACGCTGTAAACCCCTGCGCCACATGAAACCTGCGTCAGGTTTCATGTGGGCGTTCCAGCGCAGGGTGGGCGTTCCCTCGCAGGTACGCCACGTAAAAGTGACGCAGTGAAATCTACAAGATTTCACTGAGTCACTTTTACGCCCATGCTGCGTCAAAACCCTGCGCCTGCTTGAAGCAGGCGTAAGGATTGACGCACCATGTTAGGGATAGGGCACCCCCGAGCATTGCTGGAGCTGCGTCGCGCTTGCGACGCGACTCCAGCAATGCGCCGCCTTTCCGTCGGGGGATGCGACACGCAATATATACCGCGCCGAATTGTAAATGCGGTGCATCAGCGGTGGCGCAAGGGCAAACTTGCATGTCGCATCTTTCCTGGCGCATCCCTGCTGATTTGCAGGGATGCGCCAGGGAACGTAAATATGCCCCTCTGCATTTTATAAATAAAATTAGCGCAATTGTGAGCTGCTTTGACTTTACGGGGCATATTATCAAGAACGGCGTTAAAATTATCGCCGGTTTAGCGGCAGAAAACTGCCGCTAAAGCGGCGATAATGGGCTTGATAATATGCCCTTGAGAAATCCAATAGAAGCCCATGTTCACACCAGAACATGGACTTCTATTGGAATTCTCAAGGGCATATTATCAAGCCCATTATCGCCGCTTTAGCGGCAGTTTTCTGCCGCTAAACCGGCGATAATTTTAACGCCGTTCTTGATAATATGCCCCTACAACTTTAAACACACACCTCTAGGCATACTAACAGCTTAAATAATTTCCCTCGTGGAGAAAAAAAGATTGCAAACTGCAGATGTGCTCCATTTCGTCACGTTGAAATGTGCTTCTGTGTATGTATTATGGCTGCAATGTTTGGCAGGTTGGTTCGCTTGGGAGTACGCAACACTCAGTGATGATGACAGGTGGTACTGGACATCTTTGTATATACCACAGAACATGAAGATGAGCAGTTTACCTGAATTGTAGGTGTACACTTCTACCAAGGTTTTTTTTTTTTTTATCTGGCACAATGTGTGTTAGCGTAAACCGGCATTGATACTGTTTTTATTAATAAAGCTGTGTCGGATAGGCCTTTACTTCTGATTATAAATCACACATTTTCATTTATAAGTGGCCACATTTAGTTTGTCAATTAAACGAGTGGCAAATTTAAAAAAAGACATCCATTTGCCTACAATGCTCTTATTAAGCTGTCATCTTTTTGGTTATTCACAGTCATTCCTATTTTCACGCAGGTGTTAAATACTCACACAGTTCAGTGATTGCCTTCCTCGTTGGGCATATTTCTATGCACAACATGTCATTATAAAAAAGAAAAACTGTTAATAGCACAGCACCCTTGTTCTACTCATCAAATGAATTTGACAGTCCTACGAAGAGAAAGGTTTTACAAAAAACGAAAAGCCTCTGTGAAGCTAATGTTGCAATATTATTTGTTCAAAATGAATTCCCGAGTTCAGCTAAGGTTGCAGCAATAGATGGCAATTAATTTTCTCTGCAGGATACAGGATACAATTACCAAATTTCTCAGGCTTGCTCTATCCAATTATGTTTGCAATTCTTCTTCTCCTCTTTATATTCGACAACACGATCTATACTTCAGAAGTCTAGCGATTCAAAACAACCACTGATTGAAATAACAGCCTTGCCACAGAAATAGTGGGGCATATTATCAAGGGCTTTATCGCCGCTTTAGCGGCACTTTTTGCCGCTAAAGTGGCGATATTTTTATCGCCCTATCAGCAAGCTGTCGCTAACAGGCGTTAGCGACAGCTTTCAGGCGATAGCGGCCGGTTTTGACATCGCCTTGCATGCCAGCGATAATTATCGCTAATGACATGCAAGGTAGGCGTTCCCTACTAAAAGCGACTGAAAACAGTCGCTAACACAACTACCCCCTATTAGCAAGGCAGGCGAAGCGATAAAATAAATCGTGCTAAGCGCGTTTATCGCTAGATTTTTACACCTGCTACTGAGGATGACTTACCTGTTTGAAGTATAGGAGGTGGATTGTCAGGCTAAATCCACCATAGCGTTAATGCGAGAATATCGCTGGTTTTCCAGAGATATTCTCGCATTTCGCCGCTATCGCTGGAAATATTATCGCTATGGAGATAAACCTTACTAATAGGGTGTTATCTCAGCGATAATTTCCAGCAATAGGCGGCGTTAAAAAAAAACGCGCTAAGCGCGGTTAGCGATAAATATCGCAACGCCTTGATAATATGCCCCAATATTCTTTCTTGCCAAGAAATACTACTCAATTCCAATTTCATCTATCGTTGTTCCTCTTTTATGAAAAATCTCCTTATGGACACTGATTAATAGATTATGTTACGGTTTATTTTTTTAACACAACCTTTTTCTGGATAAAATAACCCATACGTACGGTTCACGTGAAATGTTTACAAATACAATAATACCATAATTTTTTCAAGCAACCAGCTGGTTATGTTCAGTGCTGTGACAATGTGCAATATTTTGTTTCTAGCGATCTGTTTATATTTTTTATGGACGACTTTGTAACTTTGCAAAGCTCGTAGACTCTCTTGTTTTGCCACAATCGCTTGAAAAAGGCTTTTGTGACAATTTATTTTACAAAACGAAAGTTTGCAGAAATAATTTCCCAAATTGGTTGGGATTTATTCGAGTGGAAGTTGCCTTGCACTAAAAATGATTTCAAAATGTGCAGAAAACTTTTTGGGAGGGAAAGCGACTTTAAACTAGAAAAATTAGCAAACTTCAAAAAGGGTAGCAAAGAGGAAATTCATGAAAAACACGATTGTGAAACAAGATTTCGTACTCACTGTTCTCAACGCCTGAGTAAACCTATTACCTTGAATGCATGGTTTAATAAGCAAAGATATCTTACCATTAACATATTTGTTGTGCTTTATAGTTAGTTAAAACGTCAAAACGCTAATCCTGAGTTAAGATGATTATCGGATAGTTTATTTGTAGTAAAGAAGTATTCTTTACAGTTAACACATGTGCAATATATACCTCACTGTACACTGAGACAAAAAGTTTCAAAGACACCAGGTTGTAGGAAATTACATGGTATTAACTTGCACTCAAATATATGAATCCTCAATCAATTTCAGACAGTGAGTTTTAATTCAAGTCAACTATATATATATATTACCTGGTCGCCAGTAGGTAGTTATAGTTACAACCTAGTTTCCATAGGAAAAGTGTTTTTTGTTTTGCAAATATTTTAGTGCAGTTTGATGAATCCTCACAAATGTTTCAAAACAAGTTTGCCACTCACTTCAACTGCTGTCCTGAAACTTTCGGGGTGATTCGTCAAGTGGGGGCCAAGAAAAAGGGGGGTCCCAAAACACGTTTTTCCTATGCAATTTCCCATGGGGACTTTAGACACAGGTACAGCCTTAACCACTCAATGGAATTAGACCAAATTATTGTAGCAGAAAGGTAGATGAAGCTTCAGAGAAGTTTCTTTTCTGATTGGGTGTATATCCATTCAGTAGTTTTGGAAATATTAAGGGAAATCAAAATTTGTATATACAGGGACACAGATCCTCCAAGGATCCAACAGTCCCTGCGCTGAAATGTGATTGACTGCCAACACTTCAACCAGGATGTGTTGGCAGCCATCTTGGGACTCGCCTTCAGCCGAGTCACAGAAAAAAACTTTAAAATAAGAGAAGGTGGCAGGGTAGGAATACCAGGCCTCCTGAGGGGGTGGTCCCGCAGGGACACTGCAGGACAAAAAAAGCATTAAAAAAAATATTTTAGGCTGGACCCTTGCTGGAACCGCTGCTCCCTCCAAAAAATAAAAAACAAAGAAGGGCAGACTCCTGCGCTTCTGTAATTTCTGTAAACTTTAGCCCCCGGGTAGGCCAAGTCTTGGGAGCATTAGGAAATATAAATATGAAATCTGAGCATAACTATAAAGTAGCTGTAACCTTTATTTTTTCAGTGAATTTCTAAAGGTTTTTTAAATTTAATTTCCCAACTATAACATCCTGTAACCTTTGTTTTTTTCAGTGAATTATATATATATATATATATATATATATATATATATATATATATATATAAATAATAGAAAAAAAAACAAGATGATCGGCAGAGTGCTGAAACTTTTCAACCACTTACCACCAGTCACAGATCTGGGTTTAATCAATTGTTCTTTTGCTCACTATGACACCCCAGTTTGGACCCAGCCATATGCAAATCAGTTGTGACCTTGTTCCTCATGGGAACAGTCCAGCCCAAACTGCCAGGCTAGGTCCTCCCTGGACCGGAAACAAGCATCCTAAAATCGGTTTCGGTGTAGTACCCCTCATCAGCCATGCTAGCTTGAATCCAGTGGCACAGCGAGCAAGGGACCCACGTCTGGACATACGCTTGGCCACTTAAGGCACACATAGCAAACACAACAAGATGATGGACAGATTGCTGAAACTTTTCAACCACTCACCCCCAGTCACAAATATGGGTATAATCCATTGTTCTTTTCCTCACTATGCCACTATGCCCTGGGCCGGAAACTAGCATCCTAACCCTGAAACCGGTCCCAGGATGATTTTTTTCTGGTCCAGGGAGGACCTGGCATGGCAGTTTTGGCTGGACTGTTTCCATGAGGAAGAGGGTCAAGACTGATTTGTATATGGCTGGGTCCAAACTGGGGTGGCTAAGTGAGCAGAAGAGCGATGATGGATTAAACCCAGATCTGTGACAGGGGTGAGCATCTGAAAAGTTTCAGCACTCCATCCATCATCTTATTGTGTTTGCTATGTTCACCCTATGTGGCCAGGGTATGCCCAGACATGGGTCCCTTACTCACTTTCCCACTGGATTCAAGCTAGCCTGGCTGATGAGGGGTGAAACCCAGAAACCGGTCCCAGGATGCTTGTTTACGGTCCAGGGAGGACCTGGCCTGGCAGTTCGAGTTGGACTGTTCCCATGAGGAACATGGTCAAGACTGATTTGCATATGGCTGGGTCCAAACTTGGTGGCTTAGTGAGCAGAAGAACGATGATAAATTAAACCCAGATCTGTGACTGGGGGTGAGTGTCTGAAAAGTTGCAGCACTCCATCCATCATCTTATTGTGTGTGCTTACAATAGGCATATTGGGTACTCCAAATCGACTTTCTTCCAAAATCAACTAGACTCTGCAACCAATCGACCTAAAAACTCTTCGAAATTATCATCGACTTGCAAAAGCAATCCCGCATTTTTACAGCTAACAAAACTTTATCCAAACATTGAGACCGCCACCTCCTTTTTTATGGCTGAAACATTGCAACTCTCTAACGATATTGAGAACTCCATTAAACTACTTACTTATGAACCCCCACACCCCTTCCCTTTCGATCATGATACATGGCCAAAATATCCCCCCTTCTTACCCAAAAGAAACGCCTCCTGGTCTAGCTTCAAAACACCCGATGAAAATGGTACATTAAATCTACTGTCCTCTTTGAAATTCTCCAACCACTACAGTGATTCCCTGACCTCCAAATTCCAAAAGGACTACATTCACCTCCTACTGCCACTATGGACTAGGATGATCAATGCTTCACTCTCTCAAGGTTCCTTTCCTGATTGCCTCAAAGGTGGCTCATGTCCTATGTTCTACTGCTTGTTCTAACACTCTTGTACTGTGATATACCGTTATTGGTCTAATCACATTCACTGTTTTTTTGTATATGTCATAGTGTTTCATTCCTAGTGTGTCAGCATTATTGTATGACCTGGATTTTGTTCTCTTGTGTATTCATTATTCTTTTGTATAAATCATGGAGCATTAATGTATGACCTGAATTTCATTGCTCTGCACACTCAGTTGTGTGTCGGTGACATTTTGTATAACACTTACGTGCAGAGGAAACGCTTATCATGGAGCGTTATTTCCTAGTTCAGCCATGCTCTAGCTGTTGTAGGTGAACTGCAAGCGTAAGGGTCATTGTAGCGGCCAACAGGGTTTGGAGCATACACTTGGGCGTGGTCTATTTAAACTATGCCCGACCGTTGCATCATGCTTTGTGTCAGGACTTCAAGGAGATTGCGTTGCTGTTCCAGACCTCCGTGTCTGTGGACTTCCACTATCGGATTCACACCTGTGGCGAGTCTCAGTGGTGGCTCCCAATCCAGTTTCCCCGACGTCTTTGTGGCCACATCTCTACCCTGCTCCTGTTTTCTGACTTACTCGCTACTGCAGCCCTGCCTGCTTAACAGGAACAGTTTAGCAGGCACCAGTACATCAGAAAGGTTCCACGCGGCTCTGCGTGGCTCGTTTTTGTTTTCTGTAACAAGTCAACAGATAGTTTCTGAACCGTTCAGTAGTGAAGGAACTAATGAACATTGACATTAACCATTTGTGTAATGTTGTTTGTGGTTGCTGGTGAACTTTGAAGGCAAAACTAACGAACCACGAGACCTCTTATCTGACCTATATTGCTTTAATATGACCTACTTAGGTTCTGACATGCCAACAAACCAACAAAAACTCTCCTGAAAGCACAGTACTACCAGAGATATTTTTATTATTCATTGTGTTTCATCTCTGACAATTGTTATTTCATAAGTATACAAAACATTTTTGGGATATATGGTATTTTTCTTTCTTTTTTGTGTACATTTACAAAAAAAATACATACATATCTACATATGTCATTCTCTGTACATATAATTACTTAAATGATTAACTAGTACAGTATTAATTTCTTAAAGAGAAACATATGCATTACCCACAACAGATTATTCACAAACATTCATTCTTACCAGTCAGACACCTCTCGTACTATCCTCAATCATACATAAAAGAAGAAGAGATTCAGCCCTTTAAAGAGGTCCCAAAAGAACTGGGGAGAACACAGTTTGCTGATGATAGATCTCAAACATCAGTTGCTTGTGATGACTATGTCTCTGGGACAACTCCTCAAGGGTATGGTGTTGGTCTACGCGCGTTTCAGTGGCAAAACCACCTTCCTCAGGACCAATATTTGTCTTAAAATGAATCTCAACAACGAACTAACTGAATTGATCTGTGGGGTAATAAAGAAATAATGATGGGTGATGGCATGTATAGACTTTCAATTACAAAAATTACTTAAACCATAACTACCTCATCCTCACCTTCTCATAATTATATTATTGTGCAACGCATAACAGGTTTATGAAAGGTGATAAATATTTATCAAGTTCCTTAATCCTTTGTATGTAGCAAACCCATAGGTTACGCCACATCTCTGGGATTCAATATCATCAGTGAAGAGAACGAAAAAGCAAGAGTGCACATTACATAAAAACCATATCATAGACATCTGACAGATGTGCCCCATCAAATAAGGCATGCAAGAAATGTTCAACAAATCATGGAGAGAGACAACATATTCAGTCAGCAATTAGCAACATCCAACAAAGTGAAAAAGAGAAAAGAAAGAAAATGTCACAACCTGTTCCCAAATAAGTCCAAAGGTGAGTAGTAACTAGAAACCCTCAACCTAGTTAGTTCTCACAATGAGGATTACCTGCAGCTACTTAATCCAGTGGAAAATGAATTCAAATTCGAAAAATCAGACATAGTCTGAGAGAGGCCTGCATCTGAGAGACAGCACATTATCTGTGCCGGCAGGCGAAATTTTATCTAAAGAATGAGAAAGACCTTATTTGAATATCCATAACACAACGTTATATTGTTCAGGCTAATACATTTTACAGAGAAGCACTATATCCCAATTTTTAATATCACGAGGGTCTTACCCTATATCGAGACTATAAATCTCCTTATTTCTTTAGTGAGCCGGCATAAGCTCAATTGGCTTTAGTTGTTGCACATTCTCTTTACGAGGTTTTGTCCAAAACCACTTTCCCAACTAAAAAGAAGAAGAAAGAATAGATGCAACAATCTCGATTATCCTGTTTGGTTGCCAAACTCCCAGAGAGAGAAAATCTCATTAAGTTCAGAATCCGTGCTATGTGCATCTTCCACTATGCTGGTCTGTATGACCTCTTCTCTGTGTGCTGATGTTTAATTGCACTCATCTGAGGCAGCAACTATGTCAAATACACATACGTTCTTCTTACCTACTCGAGAAAGAAACATTGCAAAGTCTAGCCAGATAGCTTTATTAATTCTACGTTATATGCCTTTCGCTACTCTACAGCCTTACATATTGATATTAGAAGCTCCAGTCTATAACAAGGGCTAGCTCCAATAAAATGAGCTACAAATTAGCAAAAATCACAGGCAAAAAGACCCCAACCGTACGAAAAGGAAAAAAGAAACAATAGGCATGGGATTGTAAACTGGCTAGCAAGAAGTTTTTAATTACCGGAGCCTCTCGTTACTGAATGACATACAAATACCGGTGCACAATGTATTAAGATAAAAATAAAAAAGGGGGGGAGGTGATTAATTGTTTGTATGCACTCTTCTATCTAGTCCTACCCCAGCATACTTAGAAGGTAATGCGTCGCTAATCCCTACTACATATCCTCGTCTCCTTACCTCCTCGGTGTTTGTTCTGTAGAGAAACGTCGACAGGCTCTCCTGCTGTCAGGCTCTGTACCGGTGCAGAACGCTACTATGAAAGTGCGTATTGCCTATTTAAATACCATTACCAAAGCGCGGGGAAGCATCTAAAAACTCGCGATATAATGATGTCATCGGACCCAATAGGTTTCCGAATTATTCGCGACCATATTTGAGAGGGTGTTTCCCAAAGATAAAATGAAACCTACTCTATTAGTTTTTCTAACAACTTGTGCAACATTATCCTGATGTCCTGCATAAAAAGTATGTTATTTCTAGATCATATAATGAAATTTGAAGATTAATAGAAAGCAACGAAGGCTCAAAATCCTTCGCAGTCGCTCTATATTTTTTTGTTTCAGTTGTCCTTTCTTTTTTGGCGGCCATATTGTAATGGTGAAAAAGCAACTCGTTTTCTAAGCACTCGTGATACATTGATGTGAGAGCTCCCGATTACTATAGATCATATAGAACAAGATTTAGGCTAATAGAAGAAAGTTGTCCTCAAACGTCATTATTGTGACATGACACTCTGTGCCACGACAGTGTCATGCACGAAAAAGAAAATATGTAGGTAACTATCTTTTATAGAGAAATTTAGGAAATGCACACAAAAACAAAGGATTCAGGAAACCTTCGTAGTTGCGATATAATTCGCCTTTATTTATCATTTATTTTAATACGGCCCAAAAAAAAATATATATAGTAAGCAACATATGCCACGAACCACTGCCAACCTACTAGTGTATAAAACCACCATTGAAGGTGGCAGTTCTCTCTGCTAGCAGCAACATTGCCACTATGTTCCCAAACGCACAATATATCACTAAAGTAATTTTTAGCAATATTTCTTCAAGTCTAAAAGACATATGGCTGCAGATAGTATAGCAGAAGATCACAATACAAATCGAAGGATATATTATTTATAAAAAACTGCTATCTCTAGAGAAGTAATAAAGAGAGAACTAGAACAACAATTTTTATAAAGTTTTAACGGGCTGGTAGAAACAGAACACGAAGAAAAATGACATAAAATGTTAGCGTGCTGTTCCATCACTAGTAATATGCCAGATATACATCTCATACCCAAATTATATGGCATCTATGTGGAGGTTCGTTGAAATAACCTTCCTACATATATAATTATTGCTTAGTACTCCCCATTTCAAGATTGAACTTGTGTATGGTATATTTATGTGACTATCCATGTGATCTCTTCATTTAGCCCTTTACGGACTGTATCACAATGGAAAATCCAAAAGTTTCCCTATTTTTCCTGATTTTCTCAGTGTCATATCCAGGTTTAATTTTAATTTTTTCCAAAATGAGCCACTTCAGATCATTCTCGCTGTGTTGTCTGTCCAAGCAGTGTCTTACCATTGGTGCCTGTATTTTCTCAGTCCTAACTGCTGATTTATGTTCGGACAATCTTGTACGGAATTCCCTCCCTGTCTCGCCTATGTAGCCCAAACCACAGGGACAGAGGATGAGATAAACTATGTTACTACTCCTACAGTTGGTATGGCTTTTAAGTTGGCCTGACTTTATACCATACGACCAAGTTTGAGTGGTAATAGCTGATGCACAAGCGTGGCGAGATAGCCCCTTTTTATGAGAATATTGATACCTGGCATAGGTTTATAGATGATATTTTTTTCATCTGGTCAGGAGAAGAGCTAGACCTTATCCAATTTATCAAGTGGTTGAATTTGAGTGACAATAACCTCAGATTTACAGCCAAATATTCATCTGAGAAAGTAGAGTTTCTAGACATATGGATTATGGGTGGGCAAGGCTGCATTGAGGTAAGTCTATATAGGAAACCGACCGCAAAGAACACTATACTAGACCATAGTAGTTATCATCCTTCCTGTCAGAAAGACTCTATCCCCTTTGGGGAATTTTTGCGAATTAGGCGTAATTGCACTAATATTAAAGATTTTATGATACATGCAGAACAGCTTCAGGAGAGATTACTTCTTAGAGGTTACCCTAAACGCCTTGTGAGACAATCATTGAAACGTGCTAAATATTACAACAGAGACAGTCTCATTAAGGGTAAAGAAAAACAAACCTTGGACAGATTAGTCTGTGTCGTTAATCATACCAATCTCAATAACAGAATCCAACAAATTCTTTATAGAAATTGGAAGATCCTTAATATCAATGAGGAAGAGACAACACTGACAAAACCAATTGTGGCCTTTAGAAGGAATCCTAACTTAAGAGATAAACTGATACATAGCAGATTTAAATCTACTAAAATGTCGGAGCAAAAGACAATAGATGGTCTCCCTCCGATTTTAGGAAATCACAGATGTGGAAACTGCCACGCTTGTGCATCAGCTATTACCACTCAAACTTGGTCGTATGGTATAAAGTCAGGCCAACTTAAAAGCCATACCAACTGTAGGAGTAGTAACATAGTTTATCTCATCCTCTGTCCCTGTGGTTTGGGCTACATAGGCGAGACAGGGAGGGAATTCCGTACAAGATTGTCCGAACATAAATCAGCAGTTAGGACTGAGAAAATACAGGCACCAATGGTAAGACACTGCTTGGACAGACAACACAGCGAGAATGATCTGAAGTGGCTCATTTTGGAAAAAATTAAAATTAAACCTGGATATGACACTGAGAAAATCAGGAAAAATAGGGAAACTTTTTGGATTTTCCATTGTGATACAGTCCGTAAAGGGCTAAATGAAGAGATCACATGGATAGTCACATAAATATACCATACACAAGTTCAATCTTGAAATGGGGAGTACTAAGCAATAATTATATATGTAGGAAGGTTATTTCAACGAACCTCCACATAGATGCCATATAATTTGGGTATGAGATGTATATCTGGCATATTACTAGTGATGGAACAGCACGCTAACATTTGATGTCATTTTTCTTCGTGTTCTGTTTCTACCAGCCCGTTAAAACTTTATAAAAATTGTTGTTCTAGTTCTCTCTTTATTACTTCTCTAGAGATAGCAGTTTTTTATAAATAATATATCCTTTGATTTGTATTGTGATCTTCTGCTATACTATCTGCAGCCATATGTCTTTTAGACTTGAAGAAATATTGCTAAAAATTACTTTAGTGATATATTGTGCGTTTGGGAACATAGTGGCAATGTTGCTGCTAGCAGAGAGAACTGCCACCTTCAATGGTGGTTTTATACACTAGTAGGTTGGCAGTGGTTCGTGGCATATGTTGCTTACTATATATATTTTTTTTTTGGCCGTATTAAAATAAATAATAAATAAAGGCGAATGATATCGCAACTACGAAGGTTTCCTGAATCCTTTGTTTTTGTGTGCATTTCCTAAATTTCTCTATAAAAGATAGTTACCTACATATTTTCTTTTTCGTGCATGACACTGTCGTGGCACAGAGTGTCATGTCACAATAATGACGTTTGAGGACAACTTTCTTCTATTAGCCTAAATCTTGTTCTATATGATCTATAGTAATCGGGAGCTCTCACATCAATGTATCACGAGTGCTTAGAAAACGAGTTGCTTTTTCACCATTACAATATGGCCGCCACAAAAGAAAGGACAACTGAAACAACAAAATATAGAGCGACTGCGAAGGATTTTGAGCCTTCGTTGCTTTCTATTAAACTTCAAATTTCATTATACGATCTAGAAATAACATACTTTTTATGCAGGACATCAGGATAATGTTGCACAAGTTGTTAGAAAAACTAATAGAGTAGGTTTCATTTTATCTTTGGGAAACACCCTCTCAAATATGGCCGCGAATAATTCGGAAACCTATTGGGTCCGATGACATCATTATATCGCGAGTTTTTAGATGCTTCCCCGCGCTTTGGTAATGGTATTTAAATAGGCAATACGCACTTTCATAGTAGCGTTCTGCACCGGTACAGAGCCTGACAGCAGGAGAGCCTGTCGACGTTTCTCTACAGAACAAACACCGAGGAGGTAAGGAGACGAGGATATGTAGTAGGGATTAGCGACGCATTACCTTCTAAGTATGCTGGGGTAGGACTAGATAGAAGAGTGCATACAAACAATTAATCACCTCCCCCTTTTTATTTTTATCTTAATACATTGTGCACCGGTATTTGTATGTCATTCAGTAACGAGAGGCTCCGGTAATTAAAAACTTCTTGCTAGCCAGTTTACAATCCCATGCCTATCGTTTCTTTTTCCTTTTCGTACGGTTGGGGTCTTTTTGCCTGTGATTTTTGCTAATTTGTAGCTCATTTTATTGGAGCTAGCCCTTGTTATAGACTGGAGCTTCTAATATCAATATGTAAGGCTGTAGAGTAGCGAAAGGCATATAACGTAGAATTAATAAAGCTATCTGGCTAGACTTTGCAATGTTTCTTTCTCGAGTAGGTAAGAAGAACGTATGTGTATTTGACATAGTTGCTGCCTCAGATGAGTGCAATTAAACATCAGCACACAGAGAAGAGGTCATACAGACCAGCATAGTGGAAGATGCACATAGCACGGATTCTGAACTTAATGAGATTTTCTCTCTCTGGTAGTTTGGCAACCAAACAGGATAATCGAGATTGTTGCATCTATTCTTTCTTCTTCTTTTTAGTTGGAAAAGTGGTTTTGGACAAAACCTCGTAAAGAGAATGTGCAACAACTAAAGCCAATTGAGCTTATGCCGGCTCACTAAATAAATAAGGAGATTTATAGTCTCGATATAGGGTAAGACCCTCGTGATATTAAAAATTGGGATATAGTGCTTCTCTGTAAAATGTATTAGCCTGAACAATATAACGTTGTGTTATGGATATTCAAATAAGGTCTTTCTCATTCTTTAGATAAAATTTCGCCTGCCGGCACAGATAATGTGCTGTCTCTCAGATGCAGGCCTCTCTCAGACTATGTCTGATTTTTCGAATTTGAATTCATTTTCCACTGGATTAAGTAGCTGCAGGTAATCCTCATTGTGAGAACTAACTAGGTTGAGGGTTTCTAGTTACTACTCACCTTTGGACTTATTTGGGAATAGGTTGTGACATTTTCTTTCTTTTCTCTTTTTCACTTTGTTGGATGTTGCTAATTGCTGACTGAATATGTTGTCTCTCTCCATGATTTGTTGAACATTTCTTGCATGCCTTATTTGATGGGGCACATCTGTCAGGTGTCTATGATATGGTTTTTATGTAATGTGCACTCTTGCTTTTCGTTCTCTTCACTGATGATATTGAATCCCAGAGATGTGGCGTAACCTATGGGTTTGCTACATACAAAGGGTTAAGGAATTTGATAAATATTTATCACCTTTCATAAACCTGTTATGCATTGCACAATAATATAATTATGAGAAGGTGAGGATGAGGTAGTTATGGTTTAAGTAATTTTTGTAATTGAAAGTCTATACATGCCATCACCCATCATTATTTCTTTATTACCCCACAGATCAATTCAGTTAGTTCGTTGTTGAGATTCATTTTAAGACAAATATTGGTCCTGAGGAAGGTGGTTTTGCCACTGAAACGCGCGTAGACCAACACCATACCCTTGAGGAGTGGTCCCAGAGACATAGTCATCACAAGCAACTGATGTTTGAGATCTATCATCAGCAAACTGTGTTCTCCCCAGTTCTTTTTGGGACCTCTTTAAAGGGCTGAATCTCTTCTTCTTTTATGTATGATTGAGGATAGTACGAGAGGTGTCTGACTGGTAAGAATGAATGTTTGTGAATAATCTGTTGTGGGTAATGCATATGTTTCTCTTTAAGAAATTAATACTGTACTAGTTAATCATTTAAGTAATTATATGTACAGAGAATGACATATGTAGATATGTATGTATTTTTTTAGTAAATGTACACAAAAAGAAAGAAAAATACCATATATCCCCAAATTTTTTTTGTATACTTATGAAATAACAATTGTCAGAGATGAAACACAATGAATAATAAAAATATCTCTGGTAGTACTGTGCTTTCAGGAGAGTTTTTGTTGGTTTGTTGGCATGTCAGAACCTAAGTAGGTCATATTAAAGCAATATAGGTCAGATAAGAGGTCTTGTGGTTCATTAGCTTTTGTTTTTCCCCCCTCTTCTTAGACCTAAAAGTATTTTAGGGGGGGCCTTTATTTTTTCAGAACTTTGAAGGCATGCATTGGAACACTACGGTCATAAACAGCTGAGAAGGTTGGGTAAAACAAATTGAACTGTGTAAAGTTAACAACAGTGAAAGCGTGAATGACTGAACTGCACCTGAAAAGCACCATATCTCTACAGAACCTTGACTGAGCTGCGCAGGATGCACACAGTCACTTGATTTTTGGACTAATTCAAACACTGCCAGTTTACGCATATGCACAAATCCAGAGATGTTAATACATAAGTGGTGTGTAGAGATTTGATATGTAATTCAGTTTGTCTTCTATCCAGAGGGTTTACTTCTAATTGCCTCTATTACAGTTACAATAAGCTACCCAGAGAACAACATGCCCATGCATCCTTAGAACGGCCTTCCAGTTGATTGCAGGTACTTCCCATAGTGTTTAGGTATACAGGTATTGTGAGGGTTGGTTTGGTAGACTGGACAGAATTCTAGGAGAGTTAAGTAATTCTATTCCTTACTTTTAAGGTTAGCAACAGGCAAGGATTTGGATGGATGACATCCTGGGAGGCCCTCCTCCCTGCGCGTTATCTGTAATTTGTGGAGGTCTCTAAAATATCCTGAACTATGGGTAGAGCACTAGGCGGTGGGTTCATATCGGCTCTGCAAACATTGTGGTGCTCACTAACAGGTAAGAGAGCATCACTGTACTGACAGAACACGAAGCCCACGGTCTTTATGTTGCCCAGGCGATATGGAACCACAGATTACCTTACAGAATATAGCTACCATGCTAGCTACTATTCAGGCAGAAAATGCCACACTAAAAAAGGAAATGTCCGCAATTCATGACTGATTAGCAAAACATGAAAGGCAACCAAAGCCTTATGTGAAACCTACTGTTTTTGCCCTTTCAGACAGCGCTTCGACGTCTGCCAGTGAGGTACTCCTCCCCCTACACAAATTCAGGTAGTAACTCTGGTTCCAGTACTCTTAACTCCCCCAGAATGGTTTCATGGAGACAGTCAAAAGTTTGGCATCTTCATGAATCAATGGCACTTACATTTCATGGCCCGGCCAAAGAATCTTCCGGATGACGCTACGAAGGTAGTGTTTGTTCTTTCTTACTTGGGTGGTGATGCTGTGGTCTTGTCTATTCCATTTATTGAACAAGACGACCCTCTGTTGTATAATTTCACGAGGATCAAGGAAGCCATGCGGAGGGTTTTTGCTTAACATTCCTTTTTACAAGCAGCTGAAAATGAGTTGTGAAATTTCAAACAAGGATTGTCAGATCTCTTGCATTACATCACCGCTTTTAACTGACTTGTCATTGAAGCTCATTGGCCAGAAGAAAAGAGGGTTGCTCTTTTTACCGGGGTCTTCAGGACAAATTAAAAGATCTACTCTCACAAATTTCAGAACCACAGGATGACTGTACTGAGTTCATCGACCTAGCGGTTAAGTTGAATCATCGACTTTCAGAAAGAAAAGTCGAAAAAGGGAAATATTCTGATCAAAAAGTGATCGTTTTTCAGGATAAACACAGAAGTGAGGCGCAGAACAGGGTTTTCAATGACCCGGCTGAGCCAATGCAGATTGGCTCCATTAGGGGGCCATTGACTAAAGAAGATGAAGAAAAACATAGGAAACTGAATCAGTGTCTGTACTCTGGCAAGGTGGGGCACTTTGTGAAGGAATGTCCAACACGCCCTCAATGAACAAAAACATCAGCTGGGGTTTTGACCAGCCCTACCCCACAACTCAGTCAACCGTCTGAAAACTGAGTGGCTCGATAGGTGTCGGGGTCTACCTACCGAGTTCAATGCTTAACATGACCTCGTCACCTCACCCTAGTTTAGCGTATTATCATCATCATAAAACTTTATTCGGTCGTTAAGACCATCAAAGTACATAGGCGTACAGAAGTATAGTAGTTAGAACAAGATTTTCATACTGAAAATTGTAAGCCAATATAGATGACATTATTTATACAGTGACAAAATGTATTAAAACCCGAGCCATTAAAATCTAAAAAACAAATTAAAAGGAACTAGCTTCCAAGATGATAAAACCAAACAAGCTAAAAACACATAGAAAGTACATAAAGTGCTAGTGCATAATTAGCAGAAATACAATATTGCACAGTCTTCTGTAATTTAAACATGAGGCATATAGTAACATGATCATAAAACATCAAGTGTAGACTGGATACTTTGTGAGGAATGATACTTAATCTAATGGTATACTCAGTTCATTTTAGCATCTTCCTCCTAATGAACCAAAACCTCCCCAGGAATTTGGCCATTGCACATACTATTTGTGGCCTTGTATCTGTCCTGAGGATACGTAGGGCCTCTAAATGACTACGGGTTCCTAGTTGTCTACAAGCAGGGGCTAACCATTTAGATCTTGGATTTTTATACAGAGGGCATATAAAGAGAATGTGCTTAGTCGTCTCCTCTATCTCGGGGCAACATGGACAGTTGGATGATTTAACTTGGGAGCCCCTATTCCACGACACAGTAAAGGAGTTTAAGGGAAGACATCCAAATCTAAATTGGATAAATAACTTCCTCTCTTGCGGGACAGTGATGAAGTCCATATAGGGCTCGTACACACCAACCATCTTAAACTCCATAAATTCTGTCGTGAGTCGACCTCCTTTCACTTGTGTGACTGTTCTCTCTGCCACCCATTTCCAATAGTAGGACTTGACCCACTCTCTACTAGGCAGTAAGCTAGAGTCCTTTTCTTCCCAAAGGTTTCCCAGGCCTATTTCCAAAAGCAATTTTTTGATGTTACAGAACCAACCAATTTTTTTAAAACGATCCAACTTAAGAACCACCTCAGTAGCAATCGCATAATGAACAAGCTCAGGTGTTTTTTAATGCGGAGCCAAAAGAGAAGAGGTCGAAGTCTCGCTTTATCCATTATTGTAGTTCTGCCCAAATCTAGTCGCAAGGGAGTGAGCGGGGTACTCTGGGGGATTGAGCAAAGTGATCTTAGGAATTTGTTCTCTGTAAGAAGCAAGCCCTCCAAATTATCAAATCCCCAGATTTCGGCCCCATAGAGAGCCGAGCCAACCACCTTCTGGTCATAGATCTGTAGCGGTGCTGTAATCGGTCTAGTTTGTGATGACCTATGTTCTAAGATTATAGCCCCTGATGTCTTCCTCTGCTGTAGAATTTGCTTCGAAATATGTTGTTTCCAATCAATTTTTTCTGTGAGGGTTATACCAAGATATACAATGGAATCGACCCTTTCCAGCGGAATGCCCCCCAATAATAGTTTCCCTTTAAACGATTTATGGGGGTTCATTAACAAAAGTTTAGTCTTTGAGGTATTTACTTCTAATCCTCTCATCTCACAGAAAGACATGAAGCGATCTAATAGCAGTTGAATCATTTTGTGGTTCCCGTTATGTGACAGTCCTCGTATGGGGAAACTTGGAAGGTCAAGGCCCTACTAGACTCAGGAGCCACCACTAACTTTATCAACACTCAGTATGCAACAACTTTAGGCATAACTACCTGTTGCAAGGTAAAACCAGAGTCAGTACGAGCTGAATATGGTAAAGAATTGACTTCTGGTCCTATTTTGACCGACACAGAAAATTTACTCATGACCTGTGACAATAACCATAGAGAACAGATCTGTTTCGATATTATAGATGTACCTCAGTTTCACTTAATTCTTTGCCTTCCGTGGTTAGTGAAACATAATCCACAGATTGATTGGAAAACTCGAGTAGAAACCCTCAAATTCAGAGTATTATGAGCAGAATTGATGTGTTGACCATTGTCACTCACAGACAATTCAAGCTTAGGAAATGATTGATTCAGGACCCATTATCTCTGTGGTGGATGGATTGCCTGATGTGTACGCTGACCTAGCAGATGTCTTCAATAAAAAGAAAGCTACCACACTGCCCCCTCACTGTGAATTCGATTGCAGAATAGACATGGTACCAGGAGCAAAATTGCCATGTAGTGGCATCAATGCGCGTACGGAAAAGGAGAATGAACATCTGTGCCAATACTTGGATGTGTATTTGGCTAATAGCTTTATTCGCTACTGTAAGTCTCCTGTGTGATCACCCCTGTGTTTCATGCTGAAGAAAGGGGGTGAATTAAGAACCTGCTTTGATTACTGTTCTTTGAACGACATAACCGTTAAAAACAGGTATCCTCGCCCCCTCATTCCTGAGCTGTTGGATAGAGTCAAGGATTCTGTTGTGTACACCAAGCTAGATTTAAGGAGCCCATACCATCTGGTAAGGGTCAGGAAGGGAGATGAATGGAAGAATACCTTCCGAACCAAATTCGGCTTATTTGAATATTAAGTAATGCACTTTGGGCTATGCAATGCGCCGGCCGCCTTCCAATTCTTCATAGATTAAGTTCTCCATGAATATATAGATGTTTGTTGTGTCATGTATATAGACGACATCCTTATCTATTCCGTCTCCTTGCACGATCATGTAAAACAAGTACGCGCCATTCTACAACAACTGCAGAAACATAATCTGTATGCCATACTCGGGGAAAAAAGTGAATTCCACAAGACAGAGGTTCCTTTCTTGGGTTCCGTGTTGGGACCCGAAGGGGTGCAAATGGATACAAAAAATATGGGAGCAGAGCTTAATTGGCCATCCCCAGATACTGTGAAACAGGTGCAACGATTCTTGGGCTTTGCTAATTTTTATCACCGTTTCATCCAGAATTTCTCTGATATCATTACACCCATTACACAGCTGTTGAGGAAGGGAGTACCCTTTGTTTTGGATGCCACAGCAGAAAAAGACTTTCACGCCTTAAAAAAGAAATTCACTGAGACCCCTGTCTTGGCGCATCCCTATACTACACATCCTTTCCTGGTTGAATCTGATGCTTCCCAATCCAACCACTGTACAGATGCATCCCATTGGGTACTTTTCATGCGAATTACCACCAGCGGATCAACATTGACCCAATGCGGATAGGGACCTCCTTGACATCAAGGCAGTTTTTGAAGAATGGCGTCCGTACTTGTTAGGCGCTTGACAATCTGTAACAATCTACATGGAATACCGTATTCTCCAGTTTTTACGTTTTGGCCGAGTCCTCACCACTAGGCAATTGCATTGGACTTTCTTTTTCAATGATTATGACTTTGTGATAATGTACCGGCCTGGCAAGGAAAACGCAAAAGCAGATGCTTTCTCACATATTGGAGAAGTGGAACAGTCTCAATGCATGGAGGAATCTGAAATTCACCATTCCTGAAACAGGTTTCCAAGGAGGCATTCTAACCTCTGCTTTTCTAGTTGACTTATGCCAAGAACTACAAAACAAACCATTACAGAACTGGTTACCAATTGAACCAAAACTCCAACAAGTAGATGGGTGGTTGCGTTTTGATGATTGTTTCTTTTTTCCTACAGGAATAAGCTCTTCGATTATGTCATGATAATGTTTTGGCAGGACATCCGGGATTGCAGAAAACAATCCAGCTTGTGAAACTGCACTTTTGCTGGCAGTCTCTGTCCAATGATGTGCAACATTATGTAGAATGATGTGCCATTTGTGCCAAGGAAAGAGCTCCCACACTTCTCCTAGTGGGGTATTTACGTCCAATTCCTCTTCCCCCAAAACCATGGCACAATATCTCTACGGATTTCATTGTGGAACTCCCACGAATACCCACAGAGTACACCACGGTATTAACAGTGGTTGATCATTTGTCCAAAATCTTTCCGCCGCTATAGACTGTGAGACAATATTTCTCACCAATGTGGTATGTTTATATGGTTTACCCTCAGTGATTATTACTGATAGAGGAT
Source organism: Calotriton arnoldi (assembly GCA_963921515.1). NCBI lineage: Eukaryota > Metazoa > Chordata > Amphibia > Caudata > Salamandridae > Calotriton > Calotriton arnoldi. The sequence goes on along the minus strand of CAWUFW010019698.1, from coordinate 120,311 downwards.
CCCAGTTTACTTCTAAATTCTGGTCTACATTATGCAAATCATTGTACATGGACCCAAGTTTGTTCTCTAGTTATCACCCACAAACGGATGGGCAAGCGAAACGAACAAGCCAAACTCTAGAACAATACCTTCACTGTCTGTTACTCTCTTGTGCACATGATTGGGTGGACCTATTGTGGCAGTGGAATTTGCATACAACAATGCCAACCATGCATCTATCGGTATGTCCCCTTTCTTTTGTCTTACCAGGGAACACCCAAGAATGACTACATGGGAGGAAACATGTCTTACCCCAGTGCCAGCGGTACATGACTATCATGTACAACTCTGATACCTGTGGGACACTGCACGCCTTCATTAAGCACAAGCCAAGGAACACTACAAAGAAACCACTGACAAACACCGAACTCGAGAACCTGAATACCAAGTAGGAGAAAAGGTCTAGTTATCAACCAAACACATTTCCCTGAACGGCAAAAGGAAACTGCTTCTAAAATTCATAGGACCCTTTGACATGTTGTAAACCCTGTTGCCATGAAACTATGCATACCTCCTTCCTTGAGAATACATCCTATATTTCACACCTCATTGTTAAAGACATGCACCCGGATACCCGAAACACACAACCTCCAGCCCCAGTTGAGATCGAAGGACACACGGAATATGTCATACATGACATTATAGATTTCAAATGCATTCATGGTAAACTACACTATCTTGATGGTTGGGAAGGTTATGGCCCTGAAAAACGATCTTGGGAACCAGTTTCCCATGTTACCAACACTGCTTGCCTGTTGAAGCGCTTTCATCAATGCTGCCCTGTCAAACCGAATCCCTATCCCTGGTGTTGGGAGCCCTCTCGAGAGGGGGGTTCTGTCATGGGTATCTGTAGCCCTAGTCTCATGATCTCATGTCCTATGTTCTACTGCTTGTTCTAACACACTTGTACTGTGATATACCGTTATTGTTCTAATCACATTCACTGTTCTTTTGTATATGTCACAGTGTCTCATTCCTAGTGTGTCAGCATTATTGTATGACAAGGATTTCATTGCTCTGTAAACTGAGTTGTGTGTCTGTGATATTTTGTATGACACTTAAGTGCAGAGGAAACGCTTATCATGGAGCGTTATTTACTGGTTCAGCCACGCTCTAGCTGTTGTAGGTAAACTGCAAGCGTAATGGTCATTGTAGCAGCCAACGGCGTTTGCAGGGTACACTTGGGCGTGGTCTATTTAAACCATGCCCGACCGGTGCATCACGCTTCGTGTCAGGACAACAAGGAGGTCGCAATGCTGTTTCAGACCTCTGTGCTTGTGGACTTCTGCTGTCGGATTCACACCTGTGGCAAGTCTCGGTGGTAGCTCCCGAGCCAGTTTTCTGAAAACCTTATGGCTGCATCTCAGTCCGGCTCCCATTTCCCTAGGTCCTCGCTACTGCAGCACTGTTCGCTAAACAGGAACAGTTTAGCAAGCACCAGTACATCAGAAAGGTAACTGACGGCTCCGCCCAGCTCATTTTTTATTCTGTAACAAGTCAACAGATAGTTTCTGAAACGTTCATTAGTGAAGGAACTAATGAACATTGGGCCCGATTCACAGAACTAACTTAAGACAAAATCCTAAACTTACTACCATTTTGGTATTCACAGAAGGCACTTACTCATTTTGGTATTCACAGAAGGCACTTACTCATCAATGAGTAAGTGCCTTCTGTGAATACCAAAATAAGTAAGTTACTCAAAATGAGTAAGTTACTCAAAATGAGTAAGTTACTCATTTTGGTATTCATAGAAGGCACTTACTCATCAATGAGTAAGTGCCTTCTGTGAATACCAAAATGAGTAAGTTACTCAAAATGAGTAAGTTACTCATTTTGGTATTCATAGAAGGCACTTACTCATCAATGAGTAAGTGCCTTCTGTGAATACCAAAATGAGTAAGTGCCTTCTGTGAATACCAAAATGAGTAAGTGCCTTCTGTGAATACCAAAATGGTAGTAAGTTTAGGATTTTGTCTTAAGTTAGTTCTGTGAATCGGGCCCATTGACATTAACCATTTGTGTAATGTTGTTTGTAATTGCTGGTGAACTTTGAAGGTATGCATTAGAACACTATGGTCATAAACAGCTGAGAAGGTTGGGTAAAACAAATTGACCTGTGTAAAGTTAACAGCAGTGAAAGCGTGAATGACTGAAATGCGCCTGAAAAACACCACATCTCTACAGAACCTTGGGCCTGATTCACAAAGGCAATCTGAGACAAAAGTCTAACTTTATGACTTATGGTATTCACAGAGGTAATTTACGAGTTGTATCTTTATGTCCGCAGTCGGGACGGAATCTCCAGCTTGGGCTGTAATCTCCGCACCCGGGTCGTTCTCTCCGGCTCGGACCGTACTCTCCAGCTCGGGCCGATGAAGTGTAATCAATGGGCCGGAATGCAATTTTGACAAAAAGGAACATTAGGAACGTGTGATAAATGGTAGAGGAGGTGAATACCAAAAGTCACAAAGTTAGACTTTTGTCTCAGATTGCCTTTGTAAATCAGGCCCCTCAACTGTGCGGCAGAGGACGCGCATAGTCACTTGATTGTAGGACTAATTCAACCTCTACCAGTTTACGCATATGCACAAATCTAGAGATGTAAATACGTAAGTGTCTTGCGTTTAGAGTTGATATGTAATTCAGTTTGTTTTGTATGCAGATGGTTTACTTCTATTTGCCTCTATTACAATTACAGTAAACTACCCAGAGAACAACACACCCATTCATTCTTAGAACGGCCTTCCAGTTGATCGCAGGCATTTCCCATAGGGTTTAGGTATACGGGTATTGTGGGGGTTGCTTTGGTAGACTGGACAGAATTCAAGGAGAGTTAAGTAATTCTATTCCTTACTTTCAAGGTTGACAACAGGCAAGGAATTGGACGGACGACATCCTGGAAGGCCCTCCTCCCTGTGCTTTATCAGTAATCGCAGAGGTCTCTAAAATATCCTGAACTATGGTAGGGCACTAGGAGGTGGGTCCATATCATCTCTGCAAATGTTATGGAGCTCTAACAGGTAGGAGAGCATCACCTTACTGACAGTTAACCTTATGTTGAAAAAAAGCAACTCCCAACAATCCGACTCAAACAACTACCACCCTATCTCAAACCTCCCTACTCTGGGCAAACTTGTAGAAAAATGTATACACTTATAGCTTCACAACCACATCAAGCAATTCCAACTCCTTCACCACTGCCAATCTGGCTTCCGTTCAGATCATAGCACCGGAACTGCCATGGTCCACTATGGACATCACAGCCCACTACACAAAAGGTGTAGTGGACTGTGATACTTTAATTAATGCTTTGAAATGGTTTGCTTGATGGGGAATGAAATGATGTAATGTGATATGGTGATGGTGTGGTGTCATCATGTGATGCAACATTGTGAAACATGCAGAGTTAAGTTTTTGGATGCATTCTGTTGCCATATAGTATGAAGTGGCGTTGTATAGTGTGTGATGTAGTGTGCTGACAAGATCTTGTGTGGTGTATGATGGTGTGCTTTGGGGTACTATAATGTGGGATTATGCTATATGGTGTGGTTCAGTAGGGGCAGTGGTGTGATGGAAGGATTTATGTGAAGTCAAGTAATATAGAGTGATAGTAGCGTGGTGTCAAAAGTATAATTTGTAGAGCTGCATGACATGGTGTGAGGTGGTACAGTGAGAGGGAATAATGTGGCACAAATTGGTGTTTTATAATACAGTATGGTGTGATGTGGTGTGCTACTGTTTGGAGAGAGGCAGAGTGATTTTATCTGACATGGCGAGGTGTGATGTTACTTGGTGTGGTATTTTATGATGTGCTATTTTAGGGTGCCAACTGAGGTGCTGACAAACATTGTGATGGGATGATAAAGGGCAGTATTGGATGATGTGGAATGATGTTGAATTGTGTGGTGAGGTTAATAGTGTGGCATATTATATAATTATTTTTGTATTATGTTCACCTGTTTGTATGGCAGGTGCATTGTGGTACAATGCAGGATTATGATGTGGGACAAGAGTCAGAGTTTGGAAGATGAGTACTCCATCACAAACCTGACAAATAGCCCTTCTTCCACATTGCATGCACATTAGGATATAATGCACTTGTAATAAAGAGAACAGAATATCCATCATGTTTGTGATGTAGTACCCATCTGCCAACCTTTAAATCAGTCCCTAATTTTAAAGTGATGGAGTGTAGCTTAATATAAAGTGCTACACGTTGGATCTTTTGCTTTATGATATTGTTTATATTTGTTTGTTTTCATGTCAGTGTAGAGCCATTCCCATATCACAGAGCATTGTTCCCAGTCTGCACCTTCAGGTCCTTTATGTAGAAATATGTGGATGAAGTGCAGTGGTTTCAGATTCCCCTCTCATTAAGTTAGTGCATGGGGGTGATACCTCAGATAGTCCAGGCAATCAAACTTCAAAGGTGGGAGCGTTCATTCTAGTCACACCCCTTCAACAAACCCTGTCATGATAAAAGACAGAAGGCAAACAATTCTATGTTAAATATTTATATGACTTTGACTTTTTTCAGAGTCATGATGCAGCAGCCATCCTTAGACAAGTGAGATTGAAACCCCACACTGTAAAATAAGGAAAATCAGTGAGAATGGGGTGGAGGGAGGGTTTCTAGGATTTTTTTTCAAAGTTAACCAGGAAACCCTCCTCCTTTGATGCAAGTGCTTTGAGTCCTAATGTCATGACTTGTTGTTCGATTAATGTAGGATTCTTCAACATAATCTTTGCCTCAGTTCTAGTGAGTATTTGTGTTTTACCAGGATTTTGGAACCACTCTTACATCTTAAAGGCATTTATAAGTGATAACGTATGAGTCTGTGGCTGTTCATCTAATTGTGTAGTAAGAATTTCCCTGAAATGTCTGCAAACCCACCAATAATCCTAGGTACAATCCCTTCAATACTGATCATGTGACTCACGTTTGGGTTTTTGACTTCAGAAACTTATTTAATGTCAGGTAAATTTAAGTATCCAAATAAACCATTTTATTAGGGCTAAACCCCAATACTCCTAACTCATAAACAGGATTAGTGCCATTTTAACATGCCACACATGCTTTGTGAGCACAGAAATTTGTCAATAAGGTAAAATTTCCATGATGGTGGCTAAAGGTATATTTTCCTAGCTTTAGTGAAGAACAATATCATATTTATTTAAGACACAGAGACAGGCATTATGCATTTTCTTCTTGCTTTAATTTGGCAGCAATCAACACAACAAAAACTACATATCTCATGAAATCCAGGGAGAAAAAAACTACAAATTAAGGCATAAGGAACATCAACCAAAAGGCACCTTGGCTGTGCATGAGAACTCTTGACTGTGAGCAGGCACTTAAGTAGAGTGAAATATATTACTTATAGGGCTCCCGGTTTTATCATATTTATTTTTTTGCCATTTCTGTCTGTGTTTATCCATATTTATTTTTTTCAATTCAATATAGCTTTATTTCGACAAAAATGTCATAAAAGCTGCAATTTACACTAAAAACACAAATTTTCGACCACGATAAATTACATATACGTAATAATACAAGCAAAATACAATCAAGTTCATAGTGAAAAGCCAGTGTCATATTTGAAAGGTTAAAGAAAAAAAAAGAAAAAAAAAAATGTAAGATTAGGGACACGGAAGCAATTAATATATGCACAAGTTGATTTAAATAGTTGAATACGTGTCAACATTAAAACTAAGATAAAATTACATAAAATATCGTTAAAATACATTGTTTTCACTATGACTGTTTGCATATGTTTCAGCAGGCAAAGTGCTTGTGCAGAATAGATCCAACGGCTTATATATGGAACTTTGGGCTCCCCGCTAGTCTGCTTTCTGGTAAGGCTGTATCTTTCCTGCGAGCACCTTAGACCTTATAAGCCATACTTGTCCGAGAAACTTTGCTACACAGCATGCATGAAACGGCCTACAATCAGATCTTAGGATGCGTATTGCTGTGTGATAATCACGTGTGCCCAATTGTTGGCAGAGTGGTTTCAGCCATTTTGCCCGTGGTAATTTATACACCGGGCAAGGAAACATCAAATGGGCAATAGATTCATTCTGGGCCTTACAGCATGGGCAATTTTTCTCCTTGCTTGGGCTCCACTTTGCTGTCACCTCAAAGACAGGGAGAGATCCAAGCCTGAAATGGATATAGAGCATTCTATCTCTTGGGGCTTTGATTGTGTCGAGGAAGGGCTCAAAATGCCCAGTTTGTTTGTGGGAATGGAATTCTAGTGTAAGTTTACCAACATTGGAATTCCAATTATCTCGTTGATCCACCCATTCCCAATATAGGCATTTGAGTTCCTCTCTCCTCGGGGGAACCTGGCCAGCCCCACACCCTTGGAGTCTCATTGCTGACAGCATTTTTTTGATGTTGCCAAGCCAGCCTTTTTTCCCACCAGTATCCAGGCTAATAATCTCGGTCATGGCTTCTGCATAGGGAGAAAGCTCAGGGGTCCGCCTAATGCGTGCCCAGAAAAGTAAAGGCCGTAACTTAGCTATGTCACTCAGTGGCCGCCTGCCCATATCCAACAATAGGGGAGCAAGGGGGACGTATTTGTGTGCCATCACCAAGTCTCTCAGAAATGTATGTTCTGACCTTGAGAGATCTTCCAGTTTCTCAAACCCCCAGATTTCGGCTCCATAGAGAGCAGAGCTGACTGCTTTTGAGTTGTATATTTGAAGTGCTGGGGCTATAGGCCTGGAATGCGAGAGGCGGTGTTCTTTCCCAATTACTCCGGTTATTCTTTTGTGTCCCAGCAACATCTTCGCTATGTGTGGTTTCCAGGACATTTTATCAGAAAGCCTCACACCCAGATAGTCGAAGCTATTCACCTTTTCGAGGGGGACACCACCTAATAAAGGGCCATTTTTGTATGACCTATGGCAATTAAAGGCCATGAACTTTGTTTTAGAACTATTTATGACCAGTCCCATGTTATCGCAAAAGAGTTGGAATCTATTCATAAGGCGCTGTAGCCCCACTGGAGTCTTGGATATCAACAAGGTATCATCTGCGAATAGCAGGGTTGGTATCTTTTTGCCTCCTAAAATGGGCGAATCAGCAGGCTCCTCCAGAAGGAAGTCAACTACCCCGTTCACATATAGGGAAAATAGGGTTGGGGCCAGAACGCATCCCTGTCGGACCCCTCTATTGACTGGTATGCGCTCTGTTGTTTGACCCTGCTCCCCCCACCTAACCTGTGCGACGTTCCCCTCATGAAGTCGAATTAATAATTTGAGGATGAACGGAGAAATACCCATCCCGCCAAGCGTTGCCCACAGTTTCGGTCTGGGGACTAGGTCAAAGGCAGTCTTCAAGTCTATAAATGCGAGGTAAAGACTGCCCTTGCCCAGTACAACTACCTTCCAGTGGATAAGGAGAAGTCGAAATATTTGGTCCATTGTCCCAGTCTTCGATCTAAACCTGGCCTGGAACTGGGATAGGACATTTTTCTCCTCTATCCATAGCTGTATCCTGCGCAGGAGCATCCGGCCAAAGACCTTCTGCATGGCATCTATTAGACTAATCGGTCTATAGTTTGCAGGGTTATCCCTTGCACCCTTTTTAAATATGGGGACTACTTCGGCGCTCTTCCAAGAAGCTGGGACTGGCATGCCGTCAACTATGGCATTAGCTAGGAGTAGAATGTATTGGGCCCAATTCTCGGAATCAGCCAGGAACAAATCGCCTGGCAAGCCACAGGTCCTGCGGCATTTGAGGGGACAATTCTTCTTATTGCTACTTCTACTTCCGATAGGGTAAAATGTTCTTCTTCTACCATGCACCCATTTACCTCGTCTGCTTCCCCTTCCGTAATTGACTCCATTTCTGAGTAGAGGCCTTTAAAATGATCATACCAAACCTGGTTGGTTATAAAATTTGGAGGTGAGCGAGCACCTGCCCCACACCCCCAAGTTACTATTTTCCAAAACAAATTATTATCTTTGGATGAGCACGCTCCTTCCAGTTGTGCCCAGCGTGACTCGTCCCAGCTTGCCTTGGCCTCACGCTGGGCTGCTCGGTAGGCTTTCCTGGCCATTTTTATGTGCAACTGGTTTTTCTCTCTAATAGCTTTGGCCAAAGTTAATCTTTTGGCCCTACGGTCTTTATTGTACCAGGAATAGGGGTCCTTTGTGGTGCTACTTCGTTTTTTGCTCGTGTCTGAGATTTGGAAGTGTGAGCTTATTTGAGCAACAATATGGGCGTGGATCCTTGAGATAACAGTTAGTCTGTTTTCACTATTGACTGCCAATTGAAGCTTACCTATGCCTGAGATCAGTGCATGCTTGATGCCGGCAGTCTTGGCTTTGCTTAAAATGACCTTCTTCCATTTCAAAAATGTTGTGCAATTAGATGGGACTATGTCTCTAGTTGTTATCTGCAGTATTATGTTCAGCTGTTGGTGGGCTCCCTCCCACAAATGCTTCAAGGTCAGGCACAGGGGGTTATGGTCGCTCTCTGTTGTCGAGCCCACTAGCATATCAACCAGATTCCCCCACAGTTTAACGTCTAGGAGGATGTAGTCGATTCTGGATGGACAGCTGACTCTATTATATGTGTTGGCCCCTTGCTTATCAGATAGTGACCTTCCATTTGTTGCCCTTAGACCGTGTTCCATAGCGATGGCATTAAGTTGGAGTACTTGTTGTGTCCATCTTTTAATTATGGGGAGATCAAGTTGAGGTACCGCCCATTTGCTATCTTGGTCTTCTGCTCCTGATAGATCCTCTATAGCAAGTGGTTCATAGGTGCAGTTGAAATCACCCGCAACAACTGCTCGTGCTTGGGGAGAGCAGGTAGCTAGACATTCATCTAATACTGAAATAGTAGCTGAGGCCCTACCACCCTTTGTTCCTCTTGCATAAACATTAAAGAGTTCCATTTGAAGTCCACCCCTGGGTCCCTTAACACTTAGCCACAGAATATCTGGGCTTTTGCTGGATTGTAGAGTAGTACGACAGTCTAAAGCTACACTTATCCACACAATCACCCCCCCAGATGGACGCCCTCTCCCAGTAGAAATTGCGGGTATGTGAAAGCAGGTATAACCTGCCTTATGTAATGGAACCAGACTCCACGTCTCCTGGAAGAGGCAGACATCAAATTTGCCCTCAAATTCATTCCAGTGGGGGAGCTGGATTTTGCTAGTTAAGCCCGCCACGTTCCATGACACTATCTTTAGCTGATGTTTAGCTGTGGAGTTAGTAACAACATTTGGAATAAGATCCTGAGTGTCAAATTGAGTGACAACTAGTTCTTGCAACCCCAAGTGTGTCGGGCTTTTATCTGCAGGTTCTTTATTTGTGCCATCCACAATGTAAATTTGGGGCTCAGGGGAAACCAGGGTGGCAAGGGAACTTTCTTTGTGACTGCAACTTGGATTCGACTCTGCGGTCATTAAGGGAGATCCGAGGTATGCCAAGTCCTTTAGTCAATCAATGGCCTCGAGAGAGGAGATATCTGCCAGGTGTGTCGATGGCTGTGGGATTGAAGGCACGTCCTGCTTATATATAGGACGGTGCCTAAGTTGGATAGAGGACCCATTGGGGGGGCAAGTGCGAAACTCCAGAGCAAGGAGGTTTTCTGCCAGGTCGGCTCCCTTTAGGGTAATCTCAATGTTATTTATTTTTTGCTAATTTTATCTGTCTTTATCCATATTTATTTTGGGTTTTGTGGAAAAATTAAGCTGAATTAGTATATTTCCACATTTATTTAACTGGTAAATATGCGCTCCTGCTTGAATGTCTGCCAGGTTTCAGTGCTGTGAACACCCGCAGAAGATAAATCAGTGCACTTATATGAACATATGCAAATTTCAGTACCAATCTTGTGTATATTTACTGCTGTTAAAGCCTCTTTACTAAGATTATTTTCTTTTTTAACCCACTTATCTATCAATCCACACATCTATTGGCCTGGCAGTCATGGTAGACAGTATTTAAAATTACTCAAAAAGCAACCCAATTTCCGTTTTTATCCACATTTAAAAATGAATACAGACAAGAAAATGAATGTTCTCTGTCTGTACTTATCTGTAAAAATCTGTAAAAACGGAAAACAGGGAGCCTTAATTACTTATGAATGATACAATGATGACTGCCAAACCCAAAGGAAACGAATCCTGCATGAAGTCCGTAATAGCATTATTTTCATGATATGACCCCAAATGAGTACTCACCTTTTTCAACACTTTTCCAAATTATGAGAAAAGTAGCTTCTTGCAAAATAATCTGCACTTCTGGAGGCTCCTGGATAAGAAAGTCAATCAAACTAACATGGGAGTTGATCAAGATGGCACTAGAAAAGAAAAAAGAGTGTATTAATAGAAAAAGATAGTGGTGGGAAAATACTTCTCTCCATGTCCTTAACCAAATCAAGAGTTTCTGTCGCTTAAGCAAGAAAAATCCACATTTTATTACAATACCTGAAGCTCCTATTATGCTTGTTTAAAGCATAACCACGTCTGAACTAGTCACCTTAGGAAACTTACAATAGAGTTCTAAATGTTGAAACATTTGACCAATCTGCTGATCTGAAAATGTCCTCATGTCTTGCCCCAGGCCAAAAGGCTTTTGAAGCCATAGAGCCTATAGCAGAATGAGACTAGAAAGAACGGCCATCAGTTCCAGCTATGGACATGTTCCATCCAACCCAACGAGCCAAAGTGGGAGAGTATACTGGTTTGTAGGGCCTTCGGAAGGAAATTAGAAGCTATCCCGTAGAGTGCTTTCTCAGATCCGTAGTGTTTACAAACCTTCAAACATTTTTCCACACAGAGTTTGGATTGTAGAGGAAAATATGGCTAAAGGACAGTTATTAGAATTGTCTTGCTCCTTCTATGAGCATGAAAATGACTGAAAGAGCATATTGAACTAAAGGAACATCCAAGACCCTTACATCAGAAAAACATTTCAATGAAATAAAACATAACAAATATAAACTGATAAAAACTTCAATGATAATGCAGAATTATCTAACCAAGAATCAAACACATTCAAAACCAAATTAACATCCCACATTAGTTTATTTAGGTAATAGAGGATTAGATATCTTACTCCCTCCACAAGACGACAAACGAGTGGGTGCCAGTTAGCTTGTGGGCCCACCTCCTTAGCTGCCAAGCTTCCTAACTTAGGATTTTATCTTTAATGACAAACGTTTCCACCTTTCCTGATTCATAGTCATCTTGACTTTATCTAATAGGCAAATTGCACTCTGTGCCCAATTAGCTAATAGTTGGATCAATCTTCACATGCTCCAGCCATGCCTCCTCTGCTATGTCCAGAATTCTATTAAGAGAACCTGCCAAATCTAACAGTCTATCTTGGCATTTAGCCTAGGCTTGGTTACCCCTTTCTTTAGGTTTTTCCCAAATCTGGCAAAAAACAACAACATATTTGGAGCTATAGTGGGAGTTACTGTTATGTTACTCTGAAGTGAAGGTCGAGGACATTCAGACTAAAGTGAATTTCTGGTTCATTTATCAAAAGGCTGCCTCAATCTATCAGAAACATCCGATGCAACATACCGTGTGGAATTAGGGTGCAAGAAAGCTCCCTCAGGGCATCCAAGACCCAAAGCACTGTTTTTCTAAGAAGACTCTTCATGGTCATCAAATGTTTCTTGACTAGTTTGTAAAGACACAAACTAGACAACATGATTCCAATAACTCCTATCCAAATCAGTGCCCATGATATAATAATTCAAGTCATTTCTGTATCCTGTAGCTGCACACCATATATGAGAATGTCTGAGCTAACAGTCGAATTAGAAGCAGTTCGACAGGGAGGCCCTGAATTCAACAAATTAGAGTCATGGATTGATACTTTGCAGTACTTAAGGTGCTTGAATTCTGACCACTTAAAGATAAAAGATTTTTCCTTCCCCATTCTTTGACACTTTAGATAGTATCAGGTAACTTTGAATAGGGTTGCGGTGACATAATCCTTTGATCCTAAACTGAAATGTCTAAATTTTTCGAAATATCTGATATAGAAGAAACAATGACTTGTTGGACTGAATCCTTTGCAAATGCATTCAGATTGCCTTTTAAATATGTGTGTTCAAGGGGGCGGTCCCCTTAGACATTTTATAATGGTAAATTATTTTACAGTCAGAAATAATCTGCCTATTCCAATTAAATGGCAACAATTAATAAAAAAGGGATACATAATGAATACTATAACGGGAAGCAGGGTGAAAGGATCAGAGGCAGCACAAAAAACATTAGACTTAACAATTTAAAGCTATTCAAAAATATTTAAAATTATTACCCAAGCAAAATAAATCATCCACTATCCCAAGGCAGTGACACACTCCACTTTGCCTGGAAAGAGTCAGTTTAACAAACAGACCTTACTCACCTTACGTCAAGGAAAGAAGAAAAATGGGTGTTGCTAGAAAAACACCTCTCTGGGCAGAACTTTGATGCTGAGAATGCAACCAGCTCTACCCTCGATCAGAGGGAATTTCAAGGGAGAACACGTTTCATCCTTGGCTACCGATCCCCAGTGCACTTACGAAGTAGCGTTAATTTAAAAGGGCTGCCCCTCAGGGTATGTTAAGCACTAGGAAAAAACCCAATAAGAAAATGAAATAAATTAACAGAATAAATGGACAAGCTGCTGCCTTATATGGAGCCGAACGAAGGGGCCAGGGTAATCTAAGGGAATAACAGATAGAGAACAATTTCTTGAGGCCTTTGCCAAAGTTAGGCCCAGAGACTCCCCTGGTGCCACATTTATTGCAATTGGGTGTCACATCCATCATGGATTTGGCTGCCTTAAGGCCTGTGTGGAACTGTCCAAAATTACAGAGAAGTCATAATGCTGCAGTATATTTAATACCTTTAACGGAAATGAAGAATTCTGATGGCATCAGCAAAGCTAGCTGTTTGGTATATTTGATAAATTCACTAACAGAGCTGCAGCTAGTGGAACTCTGGAAAGATCCTAGTTCAATTAGGCCTCAAATCAAATCAAACGTTTTTCGATTTTTTCAGATAAAACCATAAAAGTCAGAAAAACATCAATAAAACTTCACATATGTACAGAATAACTAAACAATGTGGCCGGTATGATCTAATTACAGTTTAAAAATAAATCCCACTATCAAAGTTAATCACAGCTTGACCTAAGTCGGATGGCGGCCCTTAAAAAGCTGAGCGTATACAGTACAGTATTGTTTGAAAGAAGTTGTAAAAATATAAAAGAAGGTCTCACCCTCCTAAAACATGCCTTTTTAAGAATTTCAATGATAAAAGACTTTCTAGGAACCTCATAAAAACTACAAAACATTAAAAAGTGCATCATGTTCTGAGGAGACCGACCATCGCAGCCACAGGGCATGAGGCACTGACCTCTATGAGCACCACAGGGTTGGGAAAGGAGGTAATGAAAGAGGTCGAGCCTAAATCTAGTCAGTAGGAAGCGATCATGGTTGCTTTTGATCCCTAAAAGATATGGTTCAGTAGTTGGCACAGTTTCTAATCCAATGTACCTGCGCACCCTGGGCTTGCTCAGCTCTGTTGCTTCTCTATCACAACAACGCCTTGTAAAAAAACACTTTTTTATGCAAGTTAAATCCCTCTTACATATACTACCTGGGTTGTCAAATAGATCTGCCCTTCCCAGGCTGTGGAGGCCGTCTCTTACATACTTTAACCAACTGATGCAATTAGCATGGTCAAGGGAAAGACAATCCTTTAGAATATCCTTACCAAGGGCGTTTTCTTTCTTGGCCCAAATCTTTAACCACAGTGCTAATGGACAAAACACAAGTTCGTCTGAGCAAAAAGCCATCCCCAGCTCTTGGTGCATGACGTAGGACGGGACACTCTGCAGTAATGAGAGTACCCGTCTCAGAAAAGTGTTTTCTGCAACTTGCAGAGCCTCCATCCCAGTGTGACCCCATATCTTGCTCCCATAACTAGCCTTTGCAATACATTTGGCTCTGTAAATCATCAAGAGGGCCCCTATTGGTTTCCCCCCACTCTAGAAGCAAAGTTAAAAACAGCTGTGGTCGCTCTGGCCAGATCCCCCTTCTTCCGGGTAATCAGTGGGGACCAACTCAGAGAGTCGTCAAACACTACTCCCAGGTAAGAAAAGACATTTGTCGTCGGGATTGACAAGGTTCCTATCTTAAAAATAAACTGCTTTGCTATACGTGGTTCCACCTGCATGACAAATGATTTGCTGTGACTAACCAGCAGATCCAGGTCCTCCATGAGGTGGACGAAGGAGTTCAAAGTAGTTGTAGCCCCCTGGCTGTCCTCACCATGAGGACAGCATCATCTGCATATAGGAGAACCGGCAGGCTGCGCTTGCCCACCTGTGAGCAGACAGCTCTTGCCTCCAGGAGAGCCTTCTCCAAAGAGTTAATATATTAATATATAAATTAAAAGGAAGGGGGTCAGGATACACCCCTGGCGCAGCCATCTCCTAATATCAAACTTGCGGGTTACCGTAAGATCTTTTGAGTAGCGGACAACCGCTTTTGAGTCTTTGTGGAGGTTCCTTAAAAACCCAAAAATGCCCCTGTCAATGCCATTAGAGGATATTATCTGCCAGAGCTTCGATCTGTTAACACGATCGAAAGCTGAAGACAGATCCATAAAGGCTAGATGGATAGAGCCGGAGCGAGCCGCAGTGTACTTGTTCAAAACCATGTACAGGTTTAAACATTGTTTCACTTTGGAACGCCCTGGGTGGAAACCAAATTGCACCTCGGTTAAGATGTTGTTTTCATCCACCCAGGTTTCAAGTCTGTCCAAAATCATGCGACCCACCACCTTTACCACGGAATCCAAAAGAGATATAAGCCTATAGCAAAGAGTGCTATCCCGATCTCCCTTTTTAAAAACTGGGACAATGTTCGATAAGGCACAAGAATCTGGGCAACCAGCCTGAACCGATGCATTAATGACTGCTGTCAGTACAGGCACCCAGATTTCTACTTTTGCAATGTAAAGGTCTAGAGGAATCCCATCAGGGCCCGGGGCCTTGTTTTTGGACAGTACCATAATACCAGCTCTTACCTCTTGAGTTGAAAAAACAACATCAGACTTGCCTTCCTCCCTTTCATGCCCTTCAGTCGGCACAGTACCGGTCTGAAAAATGCCCTCAAAGTGATTTACCCAGTCTTCCTCTAGGATGTGGGCATCCATTAGGTTGCCAGTGTCTCCTGCTAAATATGATGCTACAAAACTTTAAAGTATTGCTCAGGGTACTGGCATCTACTAGTTCTGACCAGGCCTCCTCCTTCAGGGCAGACTTGCGCTTTGCTAGGGCACTCTTGTAAACTCTCCAAAGGTTTTTAACAGCCACCTGGTCACGAGGCGTCACTCCCAGGCCCTGTTTCAGTTTTCTGGAGGCACGAGAGCACTCAGAGTCAAACCATCTCGGTCCTAAATGCGTAGGGCACCACCCTGGGGCCCGTAGTAGCTTCACTATGCCATTGGAAATACTTCCAAAGGCATCCTTAATGTCTGTTGGGGTGGCCTCGCTATCTAGGCAGATGGCAAACTCCTTGTGACACTGCATTAAAATGGATTCATGAAACTGCTCCGGAACAAATTGACCCCACTTTATTCTCCTCCCACCATCCACGGCTATCAGAGGTACCCCCAAGTCCTCCTTGGTAGACTTGTTAACTCGGTGCCATTCTGTTAAGACACATATGGGATTATGGTCTCTATGGGTGTCGCCTTAACAGAAAAGGCTTTAATCAGGGGGAAAAATGGCGCAGAGACAAAGGTAAAATCAATAAAAGACTCACACCCTCTCCCGATGAATGTTGGGACAATGTCAGTTTTCTCCGGGGCAGCTTATTCATTGCCGAGGTTAAGTCGAATTCATGCAATATGGCATCAAGTTTGATTCCCTGAGGGGAAAGTTCCATGTGCAAATCAGCCTGTCGCGCACAACCCATGGCTTTCACCCCCCCAAGCCTAATATCTCCGCACATATGAATGTTAAAATCCCCTGTTAGAAAGATGTTATGGTAGCTCTGCCCCTTTAGAGTGATGTTCCGTAATACAGACCCCAGCAATGTTATATTGCATTCTTCCCTGTGGGCAGCTCCGACATTATAAAAGTTTAAGAGCAAAAGCTTACTTTTTCCACTCGAAAGCAGCATCACCTGTAGGGTGGAAGAAGTGTAGAGCGAGACGACGGAGCTGCCTCAAACTGCTACTGAGACAAAGGTTACAAGACCCCCCTTGGCTCGTCCTACCCTAGACGGGGTGGCTGGCACGAAGAAGGTTTTATAGCCTTCCAAGTGAAATCTATTCTCCACAGCCCAAGTTTCCTGGAGGCATATCACGTCAAAGTGTTTAACAAAGAGTAACCAGTCAGGATCCTCGGTCTTGCTCACAAGCCCTGCGATTTTCCACAAGATAAAATTACACCCCTTGCACTCTTTAGGTCCCGGGTCCAGAGGCCATGCCTCCCCCTACAGTGGTGAAACATCCATAGCCTTTGAGCCAGCGCACCGTCAATCACATCCCTCTAGTGAACTCAGTGGCGTGAACCTATTTGCCAGACTTATTTCTACGCTCGCCCCAGGTCAACTCCGATTACCCATGTCTTGGGGCTGCCCCTGTGGGTAGCTGAGTGAAGGAGAAAGGTAACTCCTTGGCCTATGAAAATATCCCAGCGGGAGTGCCACTATTGCAGAGTTATAACTTTTATCATTAAATTGCACAACTGTACATAAAATACGGTTGACCATAAGAGAATTATTAAAATTGATAATAACACAATCCCCGGCCCAAGCCTTCTTAGCACTGCCCACCCAGGATGTCCTGCGCACCATGATTATTTGGTTTCTCCACCCTCAGCCCCGGAGCAATGTTCGAGTTTAGCCAGTGCACCACCTTGTTTTTCAAGCTATCAAAGTCGTCCTTAATCTCTGGATCGAGACGGAGCAAATTGGCTAGGACCAGGACAAGCGGGGGGACTCTGGGGGCAGATTAATGGAACACAGACTCTGGGGAGGATTATTGAATTCCCCTAGGATCTTCCGGCCCATCATCAGGCGAACTGTTGAAACTGCCCGCTGCCGGGCCTCGAAGCTGGTGATACTCCGCAATCAATTCCCGCCTACCCTTACGAATAACTTGCTGGGCCAAAGGTTTGTTTCTGTTCATGGATGAAGCTGTCGGAGCATGACATACTTTAGTCACTAAATGTCCCGTCTGTTCCGTGTTGGCCTCCGTCACGGGCCTAAGTCCTGGCCCCATACCAATACCACATGAGCTGTTGTCATTGGCCCTTGGGGAAGGGAGATTTAAGAGAGGCGGGTTGCTATTCCCTTGCAATGCAGCAGTTAGATTAATTAAATTGGATCTAATTTATTGTCCAAAACTGACAATAAGGCTGGTTTGAAGGTGTTAAACAATGTAGAATCCATATTGGGCCCTGCTTGGGAGACAGTTAGATTCAACTGTGGACCGGTACTCTTCCTGCGCTTGGCAAGGCCCCCCATTGAGGGGCATTTACTTTTTGCACCTCCTGCTCCGTTCCCCACTCCCGGGTCATGCCAGGACACACCCTGGGTGCTGATGTCTGAGCGATGACCGGCGTGGGGGGTATTGATACAGATGTGAATAGGCCAGTAGTCAAGGCCCGCTCTTGTGCTGTGTCTATCCGTCCCACACATGCATCTTGAACCGGAACTGGTGAGCCTTCTCGTAAGGGGGCGGAGGAACCCTGTGAGGGTAGGGGATAGGTGATCGGGACAGACGCAGTGTGGCCAATTCAATCTCCTTATCCACGACCCCCACGGCTCGCTGTAAAAAAGAACCCATAGTGCTCACCATATTCTGGGGGTCTCTTGAGGTAGCCACCACCACCACTCTGCGTTTTCCGATAGCAGTAAATGTCAGATCTTAGATCCTAGGTCTTAAATAGCCAACCAAACAGACCCAGCAGGCACCCTTCCAGCCTCGCTACAGGACGCTTCAATGTAAGCAGAACTGCTATGAGAGGTATGGCTGGCAAACTCAGCACAAAGCCCGTATACCAGTTAGGAGGGAAAAAGGGCTCTTACCTGCTCACCCCCCTATGTACGAGTCCAGGCCCGAATGTAAACCCCAGTGTCTCTGTGGGCCACAATCCATGTCAAGTCCCGGACCCCAGTTGCTGGTGAACAAGGGACGGGTAATCAGGCAGGTAAACAGGCAGGAAACAAGGCATCAATACTGGAATCTGGGGACTTCCACTGAAATCATTTATAGAAATCTGAGTACCATCACTGAGTCACTGAGTCACCACTGAAAGCAAGGGCCCCAGGCTTAAGCAGCTTTAATAACTGGACCCGCTCCTCCGTGGGCTTGGACCACACCACCTGTCCTGTCTCCTGCCTCGCCTCACCTCCACTGGCAGCAAAAACAATGCTGTGGCGCAGTTCGGTGGAGGGGCGCGAATCAGTGCGACTCTCCTGACTCTCTTGAACTTGCCGACTGCAGCTGCGATTGCGGTCGGACACAGTATCTCTGTGCACACCCCCACACGCTTGCTCGCAGCTCGCGGCTCCATAGCTCCGTGGTCCTGCGCCCTGCCTCTGCCCGTTTGGTCACTTCTGGGACTTTAATTCACTGCTTGTTTTGCAAGCATACACTAGGTCAATTAGGCCTAGATTTACAAAAAAGGCACTGAACGCAGTGCTTCAACCAAAAATGCTGCACTCTGTTGCTTGACAGGGAGGGAGGAGGAAAGCGCCATATCTACAGAGATATGACTCTCTCTTCCCCTCCCCCTAGTGCCAGCACTGATTGCAGCTGCCGTGCGCTAACCACACACCTTAGCACAATTATGCTAGGGTGAATGCCTGAATCTCACATAGGTCTTGTACAGGAAGGGTACCCTTCCTGTAC
This sequence comes from Calotriton arnoldi, assembly GCA_963921515.1. Lineage (NCBI taxonomy): Eukaryota > Metazoa > Chordata > Amphibia > Caudata > Salamandridae > Calotriton > Calotriton arnoldi. Next base: position 101,364 of record CAWUFW010019698.1, on the reverse strand, counting down.
AAAATACTATGCTTAGGCACACTTTAGAACATTTCCTATTTTGTATGTGTGCTGCACAGTGTGGCACACATGCAAAGTCGGAAAAGAGGAAAAATAAAAGCATTTCTCCTCTTAACGCCACCTTTTGAATGGCAAGAACTTTTGGCACTAAACCCTGTCTACTATTGTTTGTAGATAAGGTTTCGCGTCAAAAGGCATGGGTGGTAGCATGGGAATGCCCATGTACCACCCTTGTAACACTCCGTTCGCGCTAAGTAATGCAAAGCAGTGCAGTACTTTCTGGGTACTTTCCAGCGCAAAAAAAGTTTTTCACTGGAAAGTAAATGAGGAAATAAACATTTTGTGCTGGTTAGCATCACTTTTGTGATGCTAACCCATCGCAAAATGTTAGTAAATCTACCCCTTCGTGTGGACAGTGGGATAACTCTGAAAGAACGCTACAGACATTTTAAATCGAAGACAATTATGTAAAAAATACAACCAGGTAGGGTACAGTAACGTTACCTCACTATTAAGATAGTAATAGGGTTTGAAAACTACCTTGACCGGATTCATGCTAAATTGAAACATACTCTACACCTTCAGTTTAGATTTGGGATATTTCCAACTAAAGAGTATTTAGTGAGATGTGATAAGCTTAGCAAAGAAGAAGAATATTGTGATTGTAATTTTAGTGGGAGAGATAACATCATGCACTTTCCCCTATTTGCACAAAATTGGTCAAGGCACACAAACTCTGGCTACTTCCCTTGTTCAAATTGTATACATTAGGATGTGTTCGGATGCACGAACACTTAGGCCCTAATTATGATGGCGAGTGGACCGTCACTGACAGGCTGTCGGTGGCTATCCGCCCGACATCCAGGGCATCGGTACGACCGCTGCATATCGATGCAGGTGTTCGGACCGCAGTTTGGGGGGTAGGACCGCCACCTCTGACAGGATCCAGAATCCCATCTGTGTGGAGGTCGGACTCCTATCCCTACAATAGAGGCACCACTGTTGGGACTAGGATGTTCCTTTCTGACCGCCATGAAAAGGCAGACAGGAATGGACTTTGGGGGCCCCAACCCCCATGGACTGCTGCTAAGTGGCCCTGGGGGCACCGATAGTGCCCCCACAAATCCATGCCTGGCACGCAGTGCATGGGTGAGCACAAAGTGCCTTTTTCTACTGTGCTGCTGCCCTTTTCCTTGGTCGCAGCACAAGCCGCAGTGGAAAAAAGCACTTTCTGACCACCTGCACGGTGGTCTGATCATAATAGGCCGAGTGGGACTGCTGACTCATTGTTAGACAGTCACCTGCCCGATACCACCATCGTAATAAGGGCCTTAGTTTTAAGGCAGATGAATACATGATTTTAACTCAGTATCTTCATATATACATGGAGTTTGGCCAATTATTAAGTGCATCAAGACTAAGGGATGTTAAAGTAAATTATATCACTGGAAGGATAATAAAAACTCTGTTGCAGATTGTGCCTTTTTATTCTATTACATATTGTGGAGAGCGTGTTTATCACGCTTTGTACATTTGTGCATTAGGTATTTGGCACGTGCAATGACATTTGGCATATGTTAACACAGTGAATGCAATTTGAATGAGGGAATAATGAATTTAAGCTTTGTTAATTTTGCTAATTTTTCACATGTTGAGAGTATCGATTGTTTACGCGTTTGCCTGACTGGTTTTATAATTTTATAATTTGGTGGTTATGATATTAACATAAAATATGTAATTATCTTGTGTCTGTAGGGCTTTTAACTAAGCCTATTTTTTTATCGAATAGCCTATTGCTGATGACAATAAATTGAACTTTCACCTATATGAACGATACTTATCTTAAACACATGCAGCAAGAAAGGAAGGCTTGTTGCTCGCAATCAGCAGTGGTCATGGGCTGGCTGGGTGCCTTTTGGTTGATGTTCTTTATGACTTCATTTTTAGTTTCTGCCCCTCTGGGTTTCATGGGATAGGTAGTTTTTCTTGCCTTAGCTGCTGTCAAATTAAAGCAAGAAGAGAATGCATAATAGAAGCCTTAGATCCTGTAACAAAATCTCGTTTTTTAATCTCTTTCTTTATTGATATTCACAGATGATAGATTTTCAGATGCTTTTCATAAACATGCATATATTTAATGTACTAATATTGCTCACAATATCCCAGAGATGAACTAATCTTCCCAGAATCATGAAACACAAAACAATATATATACATCATTGTATGCACGGAAATGTAGTAATTACAAGAAGGAATTATTAGAATTTGCATTGATTTGGGAATTAGTTATTACAGACAGGCACACAGTCTACATCAATAATATATGACTGGATAGTGCACAATGACTATAGGCAAAGAAAACATAGCTTTAGGTTAGCAATATGTAGGTTTTCTGAATAAGAAAGATGATCAATTACAACTAGACATTTAAAAAAAAGACATAACTTACTGAGAATGACATTTGCATATTCTGTGGATTAGAAATAAGTTTGTTTTGTTTTGATGAAAAGCCACAAAATGATTGGATAAAAGAACAAGAATCAAAGAATTCAAAAAGTGTATTTACTTGATAATTGTTAAGATGTGTTGAAGATTAACGATCAAAGAACACATATGCATACACAATCAGGGGTGGATTTAACTGCTGGCAATTCTAATATTGCATATTGCTGGTTGTAGAAATGTGGCTTACATACTTGACCAGTCTGTCCAATCATCAGCAAATATTTTTCTCCTAATGCCAAGTCCATTACTCTCCATTTCTGTTCACCTCAGAGGGCTTTATTTAGAGGAGAGGGTACAGGGTGCAAGTAACCGGAGCTGCCATGCATGATTTAATGATTCTTTGATCATTCTTAGGTTCAGGAAGGATCCATTCAGTACAATCACCATGGGTGGGTTTAAAAGATGGAAAGACCTTGGTAGCTGATGCCCCCCTAAGCCTCTGCTAGGAAGCAGATACTGAGGCAACCTTTTAGGCACCTGCCCATCAAATGCGGGAACATGCAATGGTCATTTGGTGGCAGAGGAAAAACAAACGTGCAGTTGGTTAAATACAAATTCTCCATGTTTTTTCTAGTAGTGTCAGTGATTTTATATGCAAGACATTTTTATGATGGAGGATAAGGATTATGATTGTATTGTGTTCAAATTAAACAGAATAAAATGCAGATAATAGGAAATTCATATCTGCTGTGAAAACCTGTCAATCTAAGGAGAAGAGTATTTAGAAATGTTACAAATCTTGTAGCTAGGATATTGAATTTTACAAACAAGTAAAATTTTGAATGTCTTCTCATTGCTATGGTAAAATGTTATTTATTTAACCATAACATGTTAGCCGGTCTCCTTTTACCTGTTTCTGTAAATATGGTATTGTTTAGACTGAACAATTTTAAGATTTACACATTCGATTCAACAAAAAATTACTTTTTAAAATAAATCTTGGTTGCTCTACAATGCAGCCAGAAGCCCTTTTATACGGCATCTTTTTAAGACATTTCTAAGGCCCATGGTAAAACAATTAGACCAAAAAATACAGGCAACCCCTCTTTGCTACTAGTTACTGGTTTACAAAAACTCTCTATTAAACAATTGTATCAGATGACTTATAAGATATGACTATTAGCATGAGAGGGTTTTTTTTCTCACACAGTGATGTAGATGTTGTCTGCATTTATAGAGTAAACTGCAATATTATAGTACTCTAGAGGCAATTTAACATTTATTTCCATAAGGACTGAAAGCAAAACATTCCACTTCTGATCCCTCCTGTAATTCACTGTCATCACGGGACGTCCATTACTCTACCAATCAGTCATTGTTACAGCACATCATACAAATTTTATTCTAATTTAGGTACACATCTTAGAAGGAGGACTGGCATGCTACTAAAATATTTATCAGTAGCTGTATCAGCCACCAGTCACTGATGATCCTGCAAAGGAGCTCAACTGTTGCTGTAGTGTACGGGCGGGCTGTGGGGGCTAAGGAGGTCATTAGGAGCATAGACTGATATCCATTGGAAGAAATACTCAAATTAACCCAGACTGGATGTTGTGTGGAGAGGATATGTTGACATTTTGTAAATGCAAAGCTCTTCTAAATTTCTATGTGTGTGAAATGGAGAAAAGTTATTTATGTGTGTTAATCGCATTAGATTTGCAAGAACTCTGCAAAGAGCATTCTTTCAGTTGTCTTCATACTTTTTTTTTAAATTAATTTTTTCAAATGTTTACTATTTTTTTTAGAGAACCTGTATGTTTTCCATACAACACTTCATAAGCATATACTTTATGCATCTTATTCATCCACTGTGAAAATTCAGGGACCTTATCCGATTTCCAGGTAGCTAGGATCAGTGATCTAGCCACCAGCATGGAGATAAAAATTAACTGTTGCTGTCTAATAGATAACTCTCCTTTGTGAACTACTAGCCCAAAAAGGGCTCCATGTGCATCTGGTTGGAATTAACCCCAATGTTCAAACTAATTTCCCAAAAAATATCTTTCCAAAATTCCCTTACACGGCTACAAGTTATTATAATAACGAGCCAGTCCCCATTCCTATTGTTGCATCTAAAGCATTTCGGCACCACCTCGGGATAAAATTTATGCAATTTAGCTGGAGTATGATACAGCAGCAATTTGCTATAGAATGACATTCTTCTTAAATTAGCGGCTGGCACCGCCTGATATGATTAAAAAACTTCTATTGTAAAATATCCACTTTACACCCGGTAGAGGACTCAATTCAAAGTAGTATCTCTAATACCATAAGATCCTTGCCTTTAGAATGCAACAGTTTATACCAATTTCCTATACCCGCTAATTTGACAAAAAATAGACCGAACTAAGGGGTTCTGTAGAAACCCCCACATCTATTGTAGAACTCTCCCAAAAAATGTTAGTTAAAAGAAAACTAAAAAGGATCGAAGGACTAATATCAGGATTCAAATTAGACAATTGCTGCCAGGCCATAAACTCATTGTTACAAAAAGAATCTTCCTTCTGTACCCCATCCTACACCACTTACTACACGTACCGGTGGATAGTTGCCATCCTATTAACCTGCATTCGGATATTTTAACAACTGGTGTAGCCTCTGTATTTCCCAGTTTTCCCATATCCTGTTAAATCTCTCTACAATGATACGTGATGTCTTATACCTTGATTTTTATAGAAGTCTTGGCATTAGTAGGAAAGGGGAGATCAATTTCTGATACTTTCACCATTTGTTCTAGACAAAAATTACCATCACTAGGAACATTGGAGGTAGACCTCACTAACCAGTTCATAAATGCTGCCTGGTAATAACCCTTTATATTAGGCAGTGCCAGCCTTCCGTCCTCATATTCCAACTCAACGGCCTCTAGTTTTAATCTTGTATTTTTGCAGTTGTCTTCATACTTATCGGTCACTTCTTCATCGTGTTTCTCCAATTCTACATCTATTTGTCCAGCTAACCGGACCATTCACCAATCTTTGCCAATACTTACTACTAACATAATCCTCCTCACATCTTTTATCATCAGCGGCACAGAACATTCTGACAAACTCTTCTCTACAAACGGTGTAAGCTTGGCCAATACGCATTCACCAACTTCCCACTTATTATTTCTCATACCATTGATGCAGCGGAAAGGGGCTTTGCCAAATGTTACCATCAGGAACCAGTTTAATACCTAACAGTCCCTTTCATGCTTCGTGAGATTAAAACATGTTACCAAATTTCTACTATCTATAATGGGCCTCTCTCGCCCCAATGAATCTTGTATAGTTGTCAGGGATTGGCAAAGGATTTGACAGAATTCCAACAATGAGGACCTAAATAAAGAAATAATCATTCAATATAACCAAATTGACATTAATAAAGACAGACTCTGATTACTTATCAATATGCTTTATCTAAATTAATGGGAATGCTCATCAAGTACAACATAGCTTGAATCGTGGATCAACATACAAGAGAAACAACAATATAGTAATTCATAATAACATCTCAAAACCCATGTCATGAGAGAGTGGATAGGCGAAGACAAAAGGTAAAGAACATTTGCAAAATAAGATTAATGCAAATTCAGAATATCATACGAACCTATAGCACAAAACGCTAGAAGTCTGAAAAGATACTCTCCAGCCGGAAGAGTAAGCTGGGGCACCCTCAAGAAGGTATGAGGAGCAAAGTCAAAGAATCAGGATCAGCAGAACAACAGCCAGCCAGTTAAGTTAGGAAACAGCAACACGGCTCTCTCCTCTCGCAAAGTCAAAATCTCACCCCAAGCCTGCCTAACTATAAATTCTAACACTAATAATTATACCCTAATTCACCAAAGATCCAAACCCCCATGCATCAATACATGAAAAATCCTCAAATCCCATTGGACTAGGCCAGGGGATGTCTGATCACCCCACTTCCAGTGTACCTAACTTGCAACAGTTCCTTTGTCTTTAGAGAGCTTTCGTCATTGTCCTTCAGCAGAGGAAACTCCGATAATCTCTTCCGCGGCTTGCACATTTCTCCAACTCTCTAATGTATCAAACTCATAGCACAAGTGTCCACATACTCCGGTCCGCAAGGAAATTCCATTAATAATGTTCATTACTTCCTCCACACAGCCTTGGCCATTCAGGAACTCACGAAGGACAAAATACATTTCTTTGCAGCCTACGTTTCAGAAAACCTAAAAGACTCTTGAGGGCTTGTCTGCAGAACAGTAAAATGTGCTCTAGGAAAAACAAATACACATGTGATTATCGTTGTCACTTTACAAAACTACACTATTAATGCTTTCTCTCTACGTTATGTATGTTTTCAAACAGTTAGTGAAAGGAAAATATCATTGTCTCTTTTAAACTTATGGCTTCTATTATTATTTTCTTTGGCTGTTATTTCTGCATTAATCATTCACATTTGTGGCCTACTACAAATGCACTGGAAATACTGATTTCTTTCCAGCACGCATTTGCGCAATTTCACCTCCCCTTTTTAGTTTTACACTGTTAATTTCACACCATTTTGTTAATAATCCACACCATGAGAAGTTTGATTTGAGCAGGTTTAATTTCGCAGAACCCTGCTCCATCAATCCCCCTTTGATGGTGACTTGAGCCATCATAAAAAAACAAAAATCTGATTGTCAACAGGTCATACTACCTAGAAAGCAGTAGTTTTCTTCTGTTTCAACCTAACCCCATCTATGTCTTTTACTATTTCATAGTAATTTCCTCTTCTGTCTTCCAACTCTATTTCTTCTCTCTTTCTCTTTCTTGCTCTCCGTTTAGTCTCTAGTGTTTGTTTCTTGCACTTACAACACTTATAGATTAATACCAGCGTTAATATCCCTGTAGCAACAGCAACTATTGGCGTTAGTATTTTTCCTAGCAAGCTATTACCAAAAGCAGAAAAACAGTTACCCACTGAAGAGAAACCCTTACCAAGTCTCTCCCAAGCACCGTCAACCTTGAGTTCAGTTAAATCTTCCCGTAAATGTGTAATATTTGTAATATATCCCTCCAGGTTCTTACTTTTGTCAGGGATATATGTGCAACACTGTTGAATTTTCAACATACTACATACTCCGCCCTCTTTTGCCAATAACAGGTCAAGAGCGAGCCGACTTTGTAAAACCATAGATCTCGTAGCCACCATTTCTGTATCAATCATTAAGAACCCACCAACAGTGTCTGTTGATAAACGATCAACCACCATGGACAATTTTCTAATTTTATGTGAATTCAAGATTACTCCAACTGAAGGTATCAATGCTCCAAAAATATCACCCCCAATTTTCGCAGCACTACTTCCCCTTTTATTTCCAGTTAGTCCACCTTTCTTTTCATTGGTTCCATGACTTTTATCCATGTGATACAACTTTGGGAAGAAAATCCCCATATAACAACACCCATTCCAGCATGCAGGTAACCTATAATAGGCATTCTTACCACACACATAATGTATCCCAGAGAAAACAGGATCTGTACAACCTTTTATTCCCCAACCCCCTGTAATCAGGAAAGTATGATCACATTCACTAGAACCAATGAAGTAATTATTGTAGTCCGTTTTTTGTCTATGATGCCAATCCAGAGTCATTGCAGCATATGTCTCACCCTTTTTGTAATTTCCTTCTCTAAAAGCCCAAGGAGGTATATGGGACTTTTGCTCAGCAGCCTTTTTCTTAAAATTCTGTCTTCCATCTTCCACTAAATTTATGAATTCAATCTCCTCCTGACGCAAACTACAGGTTAGATTATTACGATGTGCATACACAGTATCTATTGTTTTAGTAACATGGAAAAATACTCCAAAATATTCTGCGTTTCTCGCACTACTCACCATATTCATATTCTTTCTAATAGGTACTTCAGAAAAGACTAAATCATAATTTGAATCATAATACTGCAAGCAACCTTTCTCATAGAACAGACTTGTTAGTACACTACATGAGACTCCGTATGTTAAAGGTAGGTGCTGATAGGTCACCTCCTCAGACACAGACGACGGTAATTGCATGCACACGTAACAATCTCTTGCATCCATTGTATCCACATATTCGTACAATAATTTAGTAAAGAGGTTTAGTGAAAAATCGTTAATGGAAATATCTTGGTGTATTAAATTATCACCTGTTAATTTCTTAATGTTAGTCTGTGGATCTTCTTTAAGATTTTCCACATCTATTTTTTCACCCACCAAATTATTAGTAATATTATTTTTATTAGGGTACATAAAATAAGGCACAACAACAATTAATGTTAACCAAAAAAACATCATTAGTAAAACACTTATAAAGCAAGCATTAATACATCTACGTTTAAAACTTTGATTTTGATATCCAGTCTCTTGAAAATTTGCCTTTACCATTTTCTAGAAAATCAAAAACTAAACTAAAAATTAAAAAAACTAGTGTAAAAATGTGTAGAGTATCCAAGCACCTCTTTAAGCCTCCTTGCTTCTCCCCTTTTTAAAAAAAGATATTTCTACAGCCTTTAGCTGAGTTCTAGCTTAATTTTTCTGCACTTTACAGAACAGCCTTTTCAATTTCTTCTGCACCCTTAATTTCAACACAGTTCATTTAGGGTGGCTCATAACTGTTTCTGTTGCATGATTCTGTATCTGTCTTTTCTTCAGCAATGATCTGTAGCTTTAACTTCTTCAGTCACCGCATACGTCCATTCAGGTGCTCTGTCCTTCTTGTTCGGAACTCATGCTCTTTTTGTCCTCCGAACTGTATCTTCTTCTGAGTCACTTTGTTCTGTTTGGCTCGATACTTCTATTATTGTATTTGGAACTTTTTCATTTAGAGTGTATTTCAGACTTTTCACTCCCTTTGGCCATATGTCTCCTCTTCTTTCCTTTTTCACTTCCACAGAGCCAGCAGATTCAAGACTCAATTCGGAACGTCTTTTGTTTGCTTCCTTTCTTGAATCAAACTCTCCTCTGCCTCGGCATTGACAACAGTCTCACAAGACCCAGTAGCTGGTGCCCACTTTATTCGACTTTGTTCAGACTCTCTTTGGCTTTCAGTCTGTTATTGATTTCTTTGATCACTTTTATTTGTTTCTGTTCGTTCAAGTGGACTTGGGGCTCTTCTTGTGTGACTCGCATGAATCCAATTTGGCAAGCCACCACACTTCACTGCTGTCTTTGTACCCAATATCACTTGATATGGCCCATTCCAACGTGGTTCCAAACACAACTTCCTCACATGTTTCTTCACTAAGACCCACTCTCCTGGGCTCAGGTCATGCGCTTGTTCTTGCTGTGGTGTGGTTGCATCTTCTCTAACCTGATGAAACACAGAACGCACCACATCAGCCAATCCTTTGCAATAATCGAGCACTAGATTATCAATTATATTCATCAGTTGATTTGCTGGAGCTATTGGCTGTCTCATTGCTCTGCCCATGATCACTTCATGGGGCGATAATCCAGTCTTTTTTTATCAGGGATACTTCTCAAACTCATCAAAAGTAGAGGTAAAGCATCTGGCCTTTCAGTGCTGTGGATGCACACACTTTTGAAAGTCTTGACTTAATTGTACCATTAATTTGCTCAACCACACCTGAGTCTTCTGGTCGATAGGCACAATGTAATTTCGGCTCAATTTGCAATGTTGCACTAATCATCCAAATTATTCCATTATTAAAATGTGTACCTCTATCAGTTTCTAAAGGGACTGGAAATCCAAATTGTGGAATTATCACTCTCAGTAGCAATTTAGCAACAGTTAGACTATCATTTCATCTTGTCGGATAAGCTTCCACCCAACAAGAGAACAGACAGACCACTACCAACACATATTTCAATCCATTACATGGAGGAAGTTCTATGAAGTCTGCCTGCAGTCTAGTAAATGGACCTGCTGCTTTTCCAATTTGTCCCCAACTGACAGCAGTTTTCCTTCATGCATTTTGCTGCTGGCAAGTTATGCACCTTTGGCAAAGACTTTCTACAATGACCCTGAACTTGAGATTATACCATGTCTGATTAAACAACCTAATCATTGCGTCTCTTCCTACATGTGTTAGACCATGGTACATTCTTGCCATTTGTGACAACAGGCTGTCTGGCATTATTGGTCTTCCATCAGTGTAAACCCACACTTCATCTTCAGCCCTACGTGAACAACCTGCCTTGATCCAAATTTATTTTTCCTCCTCACTAGCTTCTTCCTGCAATTGCCTAATTTCTTCCCATTTCTCCACAGAAGAAAACATCCGATGACAATTTGTATCAGATTTCTGCGTGTCTTTGTTAACCGAAATTGAATTTTGAGTACAAAATCGTGTAACTTGGTCCGCATATCGATTTCCGTTTGTTACATAATAATTTCCAGATTTGTGTGCTGAACATTTTACAACTCCAATTTCTTTGGGCAATTGTACTGCAACTAGTAGCTCCCTAATGTAGTTACCATTTCAAATTGGTGAACCAGATGATGTCAAAAATCCACATTGCAACCACAATTGTCCAAAATCGTGGACAACTCCAAAACCATATTGACTATCAGTGAATATGATTATTCTCAGACTGTAACCAATTATACATGCTCTGATCAATGCAACCAACTCAGAAATTTGAGCAGAACTTAATTCTATCAAGCATGAAGCTTCAAGGACCATGGCCACTGTACAAACTGCATATGAAGCACGCAAGGTACCCTTATCATCTCTCAAGCAAGATCCATCCACAAACATTACACAATCTGATTTAGGCAATGGAGCGTCTTTTATATCAGGCGTTGGCTTTGTACACAGTTCAGTCACATCCAGAAAATCATGATCAGCTTCATCCACCACTTCCTCACAACTTGGACTCGGCAACAAAGTAGCTGGATTCAAATTTGTGCATCTCGTCAAAGTCACATTCTCTGCTCCCAGAATCACTCACTCATATCTTGCCAACCGACTACTTGTAAGATGCTGTGTTCTAGTTCGTGTCAACAAGATCTCAACCAAATGTGGCACATACACTCTCAACGAGTGTTCCATTACAATCGATTTACTCTGTTTCAAACTCACACAAGTAGCAGCAACTGCCTTCAAACATCCCGATAACGCTGCAGCCACTGAATCTAGTGTTGTAGAAAAATACGCCACCGGACGACGTGCCATTCCATGAATTTGCGTTAGAACTGAGAGTGCACAACAGTCTCTCTCGCAGCAAAACAGAGCAAAATCCTTGCTGTAATCTGGCATTCCCAATGCGGGTGCTCGACAAAGGCTGTCTCGCAACTCCACAAATGCCCTCATGCATTCTTCATCCAGTTCAATTGGATAGGTCACATCTTTATGTGCCAATCTCTGTAATGGCTTGGCTGTCAGTGAAAAGCCACTGATCTATTGTCTGCAGTATCCAGCCATACCCAAGAACATTCTAACTTTTTTCTGTGTTCTGGGTGCATTCATTTGCAAGATCACAGTTATTCGATCTTGTGATACTTTCCTGACTCCTTTCTCAATTTTGTGGCCCAAATATAGAACTTCATTTTGACAGAACTGCAACTTTGCTGGTGACACATTATGCCCACCTACTGCCAAATGCTTCAGTAGAGCAATAGTATCTGTCACACATGCTTCGCTAGTCCTTGATGCAACAAGCAAATCATCAATGTATTGCACCAAAACGGAATCTTCTGACATTACCAATGACTCTAAACACTTCTTCAAAATCTGATTGAAGATTGAGGGACTCTCTGTATACCCTTGAAGCAGCACCAGGCCAAAACACGGTCTCCGAACCGGAATGCAAACAAATATTGGCTATCCGGATGTAAGGGTATCAAGAAAAATGCTTGGCACAAATCAATCATAGTAAACCACTCTGCATCACAAGGAATCTGGTAAAGAATCACCGCGAGGTTTGGCACTATTGGGCAACAAGGTATCACTATATTATTGATCTTCCTCAAATCTTGAACTATTCTGTACTTACCACTCGGTTTCTTAATCCCCATAATAGGTGAATTACAAGGATTCCCTAGAATTTCTCTCAAAATGCCTTGTTCAATCATTAATTCAATTACAGGTGTTACTCCTGCAATGGTTTCAGGACTCATTTTGTATTGGGGTGTTTTGGGAAATTCTGCACCTTGTTTGACTGCAATATGAATAGGATCATCAATCCAATGTCTTTCCCTGAAAAATCCCACACATCAGTCATCACTGTGTCTCTCAGCTCAATAGGCAAATCCTTTGCTGTAAATAAAGGATATAAATCACTCACGTCTGTCCCTTGCCCCGCCATCATCATTTTGAACACTACATCCTCATCCCGCGTATGAAATGCTATACCATCTGGTGCACAATAGATGGTGCAATTCATCTTGCAGAGCAAATCTCTACCTAACAGGTTAACTGGACTTGTATCACACACCACAAAACAATGCAAGTATTGAAAATCTCCAATGTGTACCTTCATTGGTTTTGTCACTGGAGTTCTGATTAATTGATTTGAAACACCTACGACTTGTATGGTATCTCCCGAGAGGGGTAGGTTAGGGATTTCCACAGTTCTCACAATGGAACGGGTAGCACCAGTGTCTACAAGGAATGTGATCACATTACCTTTGACTTCTCCATTCACAAAGGGACCACACTGATCTACCTCTAGAGATGCGCCAAGCACATACTCCTCCTCCCCCCTCAGGCACCGTCATTGAGATGTATCTGAATCACTCTCCTGACACTGTAACCAGTATTGTGAAGCCATTTGCACATTTTGATTACTATGAGCTGATTCACCGGCATGAAAACCCACATTCACACTGAATCTTTGTAACTGAGCATTCATGTTTTCATTTGGCATCGGGGCTTGTGGTATTTGAACCTTTGTAACAACCTACTGTGGTTGTGGTTGATTTCTGTTCACCTCAACTTGCATTTGCTGATTAAAATCCTGATTAATTTCATTATTCCCTAATAAAACCTTGCACTCGCATTTCCAATGTCCCAACTTGCCGCATGCATAACACGGAAATTTCATTTTCATCTCTTCTTTTTTTACCTCTATCCCTACCTCTTCCTTGAGTAGAAACACCACCATTCACCATGACACATCCCATGTTAGAAATTTGACCATTCTGAATATTCTGACCCTTTCCTTGGAAACCTGATTGAGAGAAATCTACAACATTACCACCTTTCTGTGCAGCTTTCATCTGACCCCACATTCATTTCTCTTTCAACTTCTTATGTATCATCACTACAATATTTTGCATACTGCAATATTTCATCAACGCTTTTATTCTGCCAACAAATCAAATGCTGCTGAATCATGTTACTAATCTCCGGTTTCAATCCAAACACATACTTATACACAAAATGTCCCATATCTTTATCAGTTATATTCTCAAAACCACTATACTGTTTAAATACCTGTAGAGCCTTTCATAATAAGCATGCACTGTTTCTTTAGTTTCCTGAGTTGTTCTCTCTATTTTTACCAAAAACTGTTTCTTTTGCTGAAATCTTTCCCTTCAAATAGGTAATGACCTGATTATATTTTTTCATCACTTCATCTCATGGTGCTCCAGTTTTTGCACCTTTGGGATATTCTTCTTTTGGCCAATCTACTGCAATCTTACACTCTACCCACAAATCAGCTGGATCCACAATATCAAACAAACCATCTAAATCCTTCCACAAAACCTTTGAAACCTTTACAAACCTTTCTACTTGTTTGTACCACTTAACTGGTTTTTCTCTCAATCTAGGAAACTCATTCGTAAAAGACAGTATATCATGCCATGACCAGGAAACGTGAACATATCCACCTCCTGGTACCTCTCTCTTCAGATAAATCATTTCAGTCATTGTTGTCTCTGTCCCTGTTTCTCTCACTGGGAACATAGATGAAGCTTCTTAATTTGCAACCATTTCTTCTTTCCTTTTTAGCCCATCTGCCTTTCCAACGACCTAATTCACCCCATTGTCGCAATGTATTAATCAGCTCTTTGATTTACAACCGTTTTCCTGAAGCATTTTAACTCTCCAAATCCTTGTCACTAAAATCCAATCTAAATGTCTTCTGTAAAACCTTTGATTTTTCTATATCAACACCATAAGTCTGTGCAACTTCAGCAAATCTCTCATGAAGACTCTTCGCTCTCATTGTAGTATTCTTACACAAAAACAATAACTCCTCATCTTGATACTCAATCTTTCTGGACTAATCATACCTACAATAATTTCTTCCAAATCCGCTTTTAATCTACTCACATCCATGCTTGTATTCACTTTATTGGACACCATCCCTCTAATCCATTCATCCAATTCTTCTGGAGATGGCCCTATTGAACCTCCTGATGTAGGGGTTATTCCTCTCTCATTCTGCACTAATCTCCTTGGTTCTATTTGCACATTACGCTTTGGGGTTTCTACTGACCTTTCTGAAATACAATCAATGATCCTGTCTCACCTGCACAAGCACCACCACTAGTCCTATTATTGTTAACAGGTACTGTCAATGCATGCACTTGTGAAATATTCCGACCCTCACTATAGAATGGAACTATGGGACCAATAGTCACAGGAACTGATAAAGCTTCTGCATTTAAATTCAATTGAGTAATCTTTTTTGTCAAATCATCTTTCACATGGCTCTCTACATTTGTATTTTTCATTGAGAAGGCTGAGGAACTTCTACCTAAATCAATGGAGCACATGGGGTAATTCTTTCTTGTTCTTCCTGAGATGGTGGAGGTCTATTTATCAATAATTCATCCAACAACTCATCATCAATTTCATTTGGATCTGAACCTGTTTTCACAAAACTTTTCTTTTTCTCCTTCCTGATCCTCTACTACAACAACCGGATATAAACCCTCACCAGCTGCAATCACATCTCTTCTCCACTTCTTCATTTGGGCATCCCTTTTTGCCTCTGAATATCTACTCACAGTATTTTTGTATTTGTTCTCAGACCTGTCACTATCTCTTTTATATGCCTCATGTTCCCATTCCTCAAGCGCTTCATACTGCATAGGTCTAGGGCTTGGTCTCAACTTATTCATTTGATATCTTAGATTTTCTAAAATCCCCACATTAAAGGTGCCATACTCTTGAAACTCCAAATTCCCATCTCCTTCTGTGTATTTCACCCAATTCTCCAGACATGTACACATGTGATATCCTCGTTCTAAGGACATAAAAGAAGCAGGCACACCCTCAGGCAGTATAGGAATTCCCTCTCTAATAGGTATTGGCTCATCCTTCCTAAACAAGGTCTTCATAATTTTCAATAACTTCATTTTGTTTTGATCGCTATACTAGAAAACCAAGCAAACAAAGGAAAATTCTTCCGTATTTTCTCAAACGCTATTCGTTCACACTGACCAATACCAGCACGACTCACACCAACCAATCGATAACAGCACAGCACACTTTCGTGACGATTCACACTAGCTGACCAATGCCAGCGCGGCTCTCTGTGACGCCAGTATAAATCCTACGAATGACCTTCCGTTTGCAAAAATAATTGGCAGTAAATTACAAAGGTTTCTTAAAAGATAAACAAGATGAGAACAACATAAAACAAACCTGCTTGTCTGCTCCACTAAAAGAAAGAATAGAATCAACTGCTCGAAGAATTCTTTTGCTACCAGCATAATATCGACCAGCGTTAATCCACCCTCAATCAAGTGAAAATTCTCGGGACTTCTTCAGCTGCGCTTTCTAAAGGTACCCAAATAAATCTCCACTATACTAACTTCAAAGTTCCCTGTGCAATACCAACAATGCAACTATTGTTCAGTACCCCATTGTCAGCAGACAACACAATACCACTTAGTGTATGCCACACTAAGACCTGCCCATTAGGCTAATATCATCATCTAGGGATCTTAGGCTACTTCAGACCCCTCTCTCTTATGGTCAACGACGGACCACAACATATAACAAGATTATGAAATATTAATAACCAAAATTATTAATTCTGTCCTAATCAATTGCCAATTTAATTAATAAAACCATCAAGTCTGCTACCAAAAACTAATGCAGCAGAAAGGAGCTTTGCCAAATTTTACCATCAGGACCCAATTTAATACCTAACAGTCCCTTTCACGCTGCGTGATTTTAAAACACGTTACCAAATTTCTACTATCTATAATGGTCCTCTCTCTCTCCGATGAATCTTGTATAGTTGTCAGGGATTGGCAAAGGATTTGACAGAATTCTAACAATAAGGACCTAAATAAAGAAATAATCATTAAATATAACCAAATTGACATTAATAAAGACAACTCTGATTACTTATCAATACGCTTTATCTAAATTAATGTGAATGCTCATCAAGTACAATACAGCTTGAATCATAGATCACCATACAAGAGAAACAACAATATAGTAATTCATAATAACATCTCAAAAACCATGCCATGAGAGAGTGGATAGGCGAAGAGACAAAAGGTAAAGAACATTTGCAAAATAAGATTAAAGTAAATTCAGAATATCATACGAACCTATAGGACAAAACGCTAGAAGTCTAAAAAGCTACTCTCCGGCCGGAAGAGTAAGCTGGGGCACCCTCAAGAAGGTATGAGGATCAAAGTCAAAGATTCAGGATCAGCAGAACAACAGCCAGTCAGTTAAGTTAGGAAACAGCAATACGGCTCTCTCCTCTAGCAAAGTCAAAATCTCACCCCAAGCCTGCCTAACTATAAATTTTAACACTAATAATTATACCCTAATTCACCAAAGATCCAACCCCCGTGTATCAATACACGCAACATCCTCAAATCCCATTGGACTAGGCCAGGGGGTGTCTGATCACCCTATTTCCAGTTTACCTAACTTTCAACAGTTCCTTTGTCTTTAGAGTGCTTTCGTCATTGTCCTTCAGCAGAGGAAACTCCGATAACCTATGTTTCAGAAAACAAATTAAAACCTAAAAAGACTCTTGAGGCCTTCTCTGCAGAACAGTAAAATGTGCTCTAGGAAAAACAAATGCACATGTGGTTATCGTTGTCACTTTACAAAACTACACTATTAATGCTTCTTTGCATTTCTCTCTACACTATGTACGTTTTCAAACAGTTAGTGAAAGGAAAATATAATTGTCTCTTTTAAACTTATGGCTTCTATTATTATTTTCTTTGGCTGTTATTTCTGCATTAATCATTCACATTTGCGACCTACTACAAAAGCACTGGAAATACTGATTTCTTTCCAGCACGCATTTGCGCAATTTCATCTCCCCTTTTTAGTTTTACACTGTTAATTTCACACCATTTTGTTAATAATCCACACCATGAGAAGTTTGATCCGAGCAGGTTTAATTTCGCAAAACCCTGCTCCATCGCCATGCTTCTTGCCATATGACACCTTAAATTTAACTTGGATGGCCAATGTTTTTTCACTTACTATTTATTGGTTGACACGCTGCTATACAACACACTCTCCAATCACATATGGCCTGATTCCAAGTCAAGCGGAATGAAATTAAGACATGTTTGCATGCTTTAATTTTTGTGATGCCTGATTGTTAACTGTTTTTTACTGGGTGAGGAGAAACCTGACCTGATTTTTCCAGTCTGAAAAATAGCATGAGACTTTGGAAGCAGCAGGAGCCAAGTCTTATGCAGCTTCACCTGCATCCATTGCACCAGCAAGCACACATTTACCACCTGCTCAGAGCAGGTTGTAAATATATGAGGTAAAATCGCATGGAATTGGGTTTGAATGTACTTTCTTGACCGATAAAGTGACCCTAACAACCACACGTGACCAGGGAGCGCACTCCTCAGATCCCGGGGGGTAAGAGAGGTAGGAAATGGATACACCCTCCCAATTTAAACTATTACTACCTCAAGGTATCCAGACCCTTAAGCTTAAAACAAAAACTTACATAGCGTACACCTGTTAGGTGTAGAAAGGAGGCAACTCCTTTTTGTTATTCAACCCTCACACACCCTATTGGTGTCATGCTTCATCATCGGGTTCACCCTGACTCCTAAAGGTCAGGGTGGGCTCGACCATTTTTCAGGGAGCACTTAGGAGATGTAGGCCAGGGGGTCTATAGATAAAAATCCTACTGCGATCCCCAGGTATCCATTTATTCGCGGGGACGTAGTGGATATTAAAAACTGTAAAAACCGGGTCTTTTGGAGGTGATGGTCCTATGGCCCTAGGAGTCTGCCGACATGTTTCAGCCCGATATAATGGCCAAAATGGTCCTGGGCTTACTTCAGGGCAACATACAGATATTCCCTCCCTGGAATTAACAAAGGAAGTTCCTATATATATTTTTATAATTGAAGGAACAGATAGCTGTCCCTTCGTGTAGTGTATGGAGGGTATACTTATCTCTCCATCCGGGTTCTAGTTAAAACTTTTGCCCCATTTGAGCAAAATTCATGTTTCTCGTGGACCGCGGGAAATAGGGGTAGCCTTGTCAAACAATCAATCAGGGAATTGTAAGCGCGCTACTCACCCGTGAGGGTCTCAAGGCGCTGAGGGGGGGGGTCCGCAGATCTGTTTAGCCGAAGAGCCAGGTCTTGAGGGTCTTCCTGAAGGTGTTCAAGGAGAGGGCGCGTCTGATGTCTGCCGATAGCTCGTTCCAGGTCTTGGCTGCAATGTGAGAGAAGGATCTTCCGCCTGCTCTGGCTCTGTGGATGCGCGGGATTTCGGCCAGTGCGAGGTTGGAAGATCGGAGGTTTCTTTTGGGTACGTGGAAGTTGATTCTGTTGTTGAGGGATTTGGGTCCGTTGTTGTGTAGGCATTTGTAGGCGTGAGTGAGGATTTTGAAAGTGACTCTTTTCTCCACGGGGAGCCAGTGGAGACTTCGTAGGTGTTGGCTGATGTGTTCGTGTCGGGGGATTCCGATGCCGAGGACGAGTCTGGCGGCGGTGTTCTGTACTGTCTGGAGTTTGCAGAGTAGGGACTTGTTGATGCCGGCGTAGAGTGCGTTTCCATAGTCCAGTCTGCTGGTGATGAGTGCGTGGGTGACTGTCTTCCTTGACTCAGGGGGGATCCACTTGAAGGTCTTGCGGAGGATGCGGAGGGTGTTGAAGCAGCTGGAGGTGACGGCGTTGACCTGTCGGTTCATGGAGGGTGATGAGTTGAGTACGATGCCGAGGTTCTTGGCGTGGTCTGAGGGGGTAGGTGGGCTTCCGAGGGCGGTCGGCCACCAGGTGCTGTCCCATGCAGAAGGGGTGGTACCGAGGACGAGGACTTCTGTCTTCTCAGCGTTGAGCTTCAGGCAGCTGTTGGTCATCTAGACTGCGACGTCTTGCATTCCTTTCTGGAAGTTGAGTTTGGCAGTGGTGGGGTCTTTGGTGAGGGAGAGGATGAGCTCGGTGTCGTCGGCGTAGCATACGATGTTGAGGCCGTGTTGTCGGACGATGGCTGCGAGGGGGGCCATGTAAATGTTGAAGAGGGTGGGGCTCAGTGATGAACCCTGTGGGACTCCGCAGGTGATTTTCGTGGGGTCGGAGAGGAAGGGTGGGAGTCTGATCCTTTGGCTTCTTCCAGTGAGGAATGATCGAGTCCAGGGCTGTTCCTTGTATGCCTGCGTCGTGTAGTCTGACGACTAGTGTGCGATGGGAGACGGTATTGAAGGCCGCTGATAGGTCGAGTAGGATGAGGGCTGTGGAGTGGCCTTGCTCCAGGAGGGTGCGGATGTCGTCTGTGGCGGTCTCTGTGCTGTGGTTGCTTCGGAATCCGGATTGGGACGGGTCGAGGACGGCGTTCTCTTCAATGAATCGTGTCAGTTTCCTGTTGACTGTTTTCTCTGCAACTTTGGCTGCGAAGGGGAGGAGCGAGATGGGCCAATAGTTCTTGAGGTCGGTGGGGTCAGCTGTGGGCTTCTTGAGCAGGGGTCTGACTTCTGCACGCTTCCAGTCGTCTGGGAAGGTGCCTGTTTTGAAGGTGGTGTTGATGGTGCATTGTAGTTCGGGTGCGATGGCGGCCACAGCTCTGTGGTAGATGTGAGGGGGGCAGGGGTCGGTGGGGGCCCCCGAGTGGATGCTTTTCATGGTCGAGGCGGTGTCTTTGGCCGTGATCGGTGTCCAGTTGGAGATGGTGGGCTGGCTGGTGTTTCTGGGGGGCGGGGGGCCGTCTGTGGTGCCTGGTGGATGGTCGATGAAGTTGTCGTAGAGGTTTTTGATCTTGAGGTGGAAATAGGTTCCAAGCTTGTCGCAGAGGTCTTGGGATGGGGTGATGTCTGTGGCTTCGCTGCGTGGGTTGGTGAATTCTTGAATGACCCTGAAAAGTTCCTTGGAGTTGGTGGAGTTGGCCAGGATTTTGTTGTGGATGAAGTTCCTTTTGGTGGCTCTGATCTGGTTGTGGTAGTCCGTCATGGCGTCCCTGTAGGTGGTGTGGTTTTCGGTTGTCTTGGTGTTTCTCCAGTTCTTCTCCAGGCGTCTGCAGGTGCGTCTGGCTTCTTGGAGAGCGGTTGTGAACCAGGCGGCTTTCCTGGGGCGTTGTCTGTCGGGGTTGCGTAGCGGGGCGAGCTCATCTGCGCAGTTGGAGATCCAGGTGTGGAGTTCTCTGGCTGCGTCGTTTGCGCTGTTTGCGTCGGGGTGCCCAGGTGTGGTTGTCTCGGTTGAGGGTGGAGTTAAGTTGCTCGTCGGTAACCTTGCTCCAGTTCCTTCGTGGTGGGCGTGGGGCTGGTTTGGGTGCCTTGGGTTTGTTGATGGCGAAGTGTACGCAGTGGTGGTCGGTCCATGGCGGCTGCGTTGTGTGGCTGAAATGGACGCTGTTTCCTGCTGCGAAGATGGGGTCGAGGGTGTGTCCTGCTCTGTGGGTCGGTGTGTTGACGAGTTGTTTAAGTCCGATGCTGGCGAGGTTGTCACGAAGGATAGTGGAGTTGGGGTCGCTGGGGTTGTCGAGGTGGAAGTTCAGGTCTCCAATGAGTATGTAGTTTGTTGAGGCGATCGCTTGGGGTGCGATGAAGTCGGTGATGGTGGCGGCGAAGGGTGTTCGGGGCCGGGGGGTCTGTAGACGAGGGTTCCTCGGAGTGTGGCTTTGGGGGTGGTCTGGATCTTGAAGTGCAGGTGTTCGGTGGAGGGGAAGGTTTCGCTGGAGGTGGTGAGGCGGAGGGTGCTCTTGTGGGCGATGGCGAGGCCCCCTCCTGGCTGGTTGGGGCGGTCTTTCCTCTGGATCTTTTATCCGTCTGGGATGGCGGTGCTGATGTCGGGTGCAGAGGATGCGTTGGTCCAGGTCTCTGTGAAGAAGTCGATGTCGGGCGAAAGGGTGTCGCCGGTGCTGGTGTCGGCGGTGTTGGAGGCCGGGGTGGCGGTGAGGGTCTGGCGGCAGTGGAGGCAGGAGAACTGGCCATGGGTCGTGTTCGGCGAGGCCTGTTGGCATTCTCTAAGTCTTCCAGGGTTGAGTGTGAGGAGGGTGGTGGTGTCGTAGCGATGGGTAGTGGGAGGTCCAGGGTTCCTGGCGCTGGCCGCGGTCGGGTCGCGGACGGGCGCAGACGGGCTTGCCTTTGGCGTGGCGGCAGCATGCCCGCTGTGCGCGTCCGCTGCGCAACTGCGCAGCGGCCGCCATTAAGTAGGGGAGGTGGGAGGGAGGAGAGGCTGGGAGGCGGGAGCAGGGGTATTCTGGGGGGGAATTCCGGGGGGGAATTCCGGGGGGAAATTCCGGAGGGGAGGGGCCGCAGGGGCAGCAGCGGCGAAAGGCAAAAGGAACAGGCAGGCACGAGAAAATAAAAACAGTGGTGGAACTAGAGCAAGACACAGATGGGCACAATAACAGTGGCACAACAGGGAAACAATTAAGAAAAAAAGCGGCTGAGAAAGGTTACGGTGGTTGGAGGCAGTCTGGTCCCAGTTGGAGCGGGCAGCAGGCGCAGGAGCGGGCAGCATCCTCGAACCTCCCAAGGAGGAGGTCGGGGTATGGAGGCAAGAGACGGCACAGCGGAGCAGTGGGGAGAGAGTGGACCTAGACCGAGGGCCTTGTAGTCAAATGTACTTCAAAGGTCCTGCCTCGCTGCAAACCTGTTCGGCCCCGCGTGTCCCGGCATTGATAAAGTGACCCAACATGGTCATTTCCCATTCAATTAGTTTTTACTCATAATTGCTCTGTACTGGGGTGATTTCACAGTACAGAAATCGCCCCTTATTGTGCAACTAGTAATTACTGCCAAAGGGGAGAAGTTTGTATTTACATCTACCTTTTATAAGCTGAAGGCTGACACAGCCATCACTGAATTGGAAGCTGTGTTGTTCACAATCACCATCTCTTTAAGTACCTTAAGACACCGGAAACCTTTCAGCAACTGGTGTTGAGATGCACCGTTTAACCCTTCCATTCATTCTATCCACCAATCACCTTAAGCATAGGTGAAACACTTCACTCAAATGTTAATATCAACAAATCTAGTTCAACACAAAACACCAGTGTTATCAGGGAGTACCACCAAATCTGAAACTCTATTCCCACCACAATCACTAATCTGTCCCATAAATTGTTGAATCAAACTCTCAAATGACTTTTACTTTATCTACATGAGAATTGTTACTTGATTGCTGAGTTTTTCAAATTGTTGATCCTGCACTGTATACTTCATACTTCAAGTAATATGTATTGTGTATACATATATATATATATATATATATATATATATATATATATATATATATATATATATGTTTTTTGTCTTGGTCGAAACATTTGGTGGTGGTAATGGTGGTGGAATTTATGCTTAAATAAAATCCTTTGAACAACACGACTTCTGGAGTGCAGAGGATTAATTGATGGAAAAGATGAAAGCGAGGTATGGTCTAACCTCGACACGAGCACCAGCTAAATGAAGAGCGCACCGATCTGGGACCGTTTGTTTTTGTGATATATATATATGTATATATATATATCTATATTATCTACTGGCGGTCGCCAGTAGATAGTTATAGTTAGGACCTATTATCCATAGGAAATTCGTAACATTCTATTCCCAATAACTTTGGCGTCGTTAGACGAATCATTGCGAAATTTTCAAAACTAGTGGGGCGCTCCGGTCCGCTCCTGTCTTGAAAGTTTCGGGGTGATTTATCAAGCAGGGGCCGAGAAAAAAGGGGGGTCCCAAAACGTGTTTTCTCCATGTTAATTCCCATAGGAAATTTTAGACACGGCTACAGCCCGAACTGCTGAACGGAATTACACCAAATTTTGCAAAAAGGTAGCGCTTGGTTCAGAAAGCGACCTTTTTTTAAATGGTGTAAATCCGTTCAGTAGTTGCGTGAGAAATTCAAAAAATAAGATTGAAAAAATCAATTTCCCATAGGAAACTTTATGCAAGGCTACAGCCAAAACTGCTGAACGGAATTACACCAAATTTGGCAAAAAGGTAGTGCATGGTTCAGAAAGCACCCTTTTTATAAATGGTGTAACTCCGTTCAGTAGTTGCTGAGAAAATCCAAAATAAAAGTTTCGATATCTATGGCCGCGGTGGATCCGCGCACCCTCCCGATCACGAGCTGCATGCTAATTGGCTGTCAACACTCCAATCCAGGAAGTGTTGGCAGCCATCTTGTGCCTTGGTAGAACCGAGGCACAAGAAATCAGTAAAACAAGTGCGCAAAACGCAAAAAGGGGGCAGGGTAGAAACACCCTGACCCCCTAGGCCTGCTCAGGGGGTCCCACAAGGACCGGCAAGATGCGGGGATCCCGCAGTGAAACAAAAAAATGAAGCGCGGGCTCCCGCGCTTCGTTGTTATTTGGCCCCTGGGGGCATGCGGGGGTTAATGAAAAATTTAGGTGGGGGGGCCTCTAAGGCCCCCCAAGCCCCGGGGACCGCCACCCCCCGAGTTGGGGGATTAACTCCCCTTGAATCCTGAGGGTCCCTGGGGTGCAACTAGCCCACCAGCTACCTCCATTAAGCGCCACAGAGCTGCGTTGCAGAGAGGTGTAAAAAGGGGCGTGGCCTCTGACCACCTCTCTGCAACGCAGGCCTGTGGCGCTTACTGGAAGTACCTGGTGGGCTAGTTGGGCCCCAGGGACCCTCAGGATTCAAGGTGACCTAATATCCCAACTTAAAACGCGCCACAGGGCGCGTTTGCACAGTGGTGAAGGGAGGGGGCGGGGCCTCAGGTGACATGTGTGCAAACACCGCCTGTGGTCCATTTTAAGTTGGGGAATTAATTCCCCTTGAATCCTGAGGGACCCTGGGGGCCAACTAGCCCACCAGGTACCTCCAGTGCGTGCCACGGCTGCGTTGCAGAGAGGTGGTCCAGGCCACGCCCCTTTTCACACCTCTCTGCAACACAGCTCTGTGGCGCTTACTGGAGGTACCTGGTGGGCTAGTTGGACCCCAGGGACCCTTAGGTTTCAAGGGGACTTTATCCCCCAACTTAAAACGGCCAGAGGGCGTGTTTGCACACCTGTAACCTCAGGCCCCCCCTCCCTACACTAGTGTGCAAACGCGCCCCATGGTGCGTTTTAAGAGGTAGTTTTAATCCCCCTGCCCTATTATGTACTAGGGAGTTACAGAGGAGGTCATGCTAATCACGGGGTACCCCAACGCATAGTGTTCCCTAGTGTATGTAGGTGTTTTAACTGTATTCTAAGTGTCTTTAACCATAGCACTGGCTCTAGGCCTGGTTAGTCAGAGTCAGTTACCACCAGTACCCATCTGGAAAAGGTGTGGGCACAGGATGATTTTGCAACAAGGCCTCTTTCTGCTCCTCTGTTGGTTCATTCTGCACATGTCTTGCTTCTTCCTGGATTTTTCTTCGTCTTTGTGGACTTCTGTTTCTTTCGACATTTCTTTTGCTTCTTTCTGTGCGTTTTTTCTTCTTTCTTCACATGTCCTACTTCTATAGGCATAGTTACAAACTAGCATTTGAAAAACCTTTGAAATTCACTGAAAAAACCATAGGTTTCAGGCACGTTATAGTTAGAAATTAGCATTTAAAAAACCTTTGAAATTCACAGAAAAAACCATAGGTTTCAGGCACGTTATAGTTAGAAATTAGCATTTAAAAAACCTTAGAAATTCACTGAAAAAACTATAGGTTTCAGGGAAAGTTATAGTTAGTTGGACATTGCACTAGTACAAAACCCGTGAAATTCCCTGTTATAGTTAGTTCAGCTAACTATAACTCGCGCCCCGCAATGCACTGCTGATGACGTCACATATTACATCACTCATGACATGGTCAGTGACATCACTGATGACATCACTGATGACATCTCAAATGACATCACTGATGACATCATCCAGTGACTGTGTGTTTCTGTAAAGTTTAAATATGTTTAATATGTATAGGGAAAGGCGTATTGAAGAATAAGTGGGTGTATAATTGTCTGAATGGATGATTTAGTAGGTGCGTGACTGACTCTATAAGTGAGTGATTAAACGTATCTTACTGAATGCATGGGTTAGTGACTAAACTGGGTGAATGTCTGTATCCGTCTGTCTGTTGGTGTGTTAGCGGCTGCATGGGTTTCTGAATAGCTACATGAGTGTCTACATGGGTTATTGATTGGTTGTCTGAGTATCTGTATGGGTGCCTGAGAGTTTGTGTTGGTGGGGTGTGTGTGACTCTGTGCATAGATGTGTGAGTGGGTGATTCACTGGGTGTATGGTTTCAAGAGTGCATCTGTGATGGACTGTATGGGTGGGTGAGTGTGTGTATGGGTGTGTTAGTGAGTGAATGTATATCTCAGTGGTACATGTGTGAGTAACTACATATGTGAAAGGCAGTATTTATGTGTGTTGGAGTATATAAATGGCTGTAAGTGAGAGTGTGTGATTGTGAGAGTGGCTGTATGGATGAGTGTGTGCTTGTATCAGTGATTGTATAAGAGCGTAAGAATGTGCTAGTATTTGCATGAGTAAGTGAGCTGGTGTGTGTATGACTGTATAGGTGAGTAAATGGCAGTGTGATTAATTATTTGCATGAGTGACTAGGTGTGTGAGTACCTCTATGGATGAGTGGCGGTGTGTCAGTGTCTATGTAGGTATATGAGTGCATATGATAGTCCTGTACTGAGTGACTATAAGTATGAGTTACTGTACGGGTGAGTGAGTGGATGTGTGTGTAGACCTAAGAATCAGTGAGTGTGTATGTAGTTATTGGTGTTGGAGTGTCTATGGTTTTGACAATGGCAGTCTGTAATTTAGAGTGGGTGTATCAAAGGTTATATTAGGGTGTGAGAAGATGCATGAAATTATCACATGGATGATGTCATCAGTGATGTCATCAGTGATGTCATTTGAGATGTCATCAGTGATGTCATCAGTGATGTAATATGTGATGTCATCAGCAGTGTGCGAGTTATAGTTAGCCGAACTAACTATAACGGGGGAATTTCACAGGTTTTGTACGAGTGCAATGTCCAACTAACTATAACTTTCCCTAAAACCTATGGTTTTTTCAGTGAATTTATATATATATATATATATATATATATATCCTTACTTCGCCAGAGTCCAAAGTTGTAGAACATACGAATGCAGACCCGTTATTTGGTGCAATTGAGTTTATTAAAGAACGCCCTGCACGACCGCCATTACGCGTTTCGACCTACAGGAGGCCTTGATCACATGACGCGCATGTGGAGTGCCTTCACCTTTTTAAAGTGCAAGTGCCGAATACATGACTGAGTTGAAAGGTAATCATAGACATAAACAAACAGTCAGTCACAATCTGTGTATTCATCCTGTTAATCCTGTTTAAAATCACTGTATAAATACACAATAATTTCAAAGAATAAATTCATCAGATAAAAAACAGAATGGATAAATATTTATGAATATATAAATATAAACAAATATTTAAAAGGCGTAGCATCACTAAAATTCATATAATGCTAAAAGAGCTAAAAACCATCACTGAAAAATGACATTTTACTATAGAAACAAAATACGTCATTCTAAAATCATGTCAAAATCTGTTGATTAAGCTCCTGCGCCTCTATTCAACACAAAAACTGATGTTGTTTGTTTTAAATTTGTCTGCAGTTATTACATCCATACTGCCCCAGTGGACCCTGATTACCTCCTACAACTACTGCATAAAGTGCTAGTGCCAACAGTACAAGTGATATTACCACTGATACCGTGATTTATAAAGTGCATGTGTGAATATTTCTATATAATATGTGAAAGCTAAAAATAATGTTTGAAACAGCAGTTATGCCAGCTATCTAGATATGGAAATGAAGATCAGAACAGCTAGAGACATGTAAAGAAATCCTCACTGGAGTTGAGGCCGTGAGTCGTTTTACTGTCCAACTCCAGTATATACCTGGTTTCAAGTCTCCTAAGCAGTGCTTCCCGGTTGCCTCCCCTTCTCAATGGAAGGACTGCATCCACGACAAAGTATTTAAGATTCTCCAATTTGTTGCCGTGGGAGTCTTTAAAATGTCTCACAACCGGGTAGGTCACATCATTGTTGGTGATGGCCCTAATGTGCTGGAGTATTCGTTTGTGGACCTGCAACTTAGTACTTCCCACGTACTGCAGGCCACATGAACACTCCAACATATACACTGCATACTCACTTTTACAACTGAGCGTTTTGGTGATGGACACTGGCTTGGGTTTGAAAGGAGTTACATATGTGGACTTGTTGATCCCATACTTACAAGCCCTACAGGTGGTACATCTAAAAAAAAACTTCCTAGCGCTGAGCCAGGATTTGACAGGTCTAACCTCTGGACTACTGCTCACCAACGAATTGCTCATTGAACAAGCCTTTCTAAAAGTGATGTTAGGGGTTTTAGTGAGTTGGCCTCCTAGGTTTGGATCGTTTTGTATCAAGGCCCAATTCTTGTTCACTATTTTGCACAGGGTCTTATGTTGTTGATTAAATGTTAGAATTAAACGTGTTGGTTGATCAAATTGATCACCATTGGGGGCTTCTGAAGTTGTCCTGTTTGCTAGTGCCACCGACCTGTTTTTTCTCCTGGTTTTGTCAATAGCATTGTTGAGCACCACTTCAGAATATCCCCTGGCTAAAAATCTGTCCCTGCTTTCACATTGGTCCTGAACACAATCAATATCTGTACTACAAATCCTACGTATCCGCAACATTTCCCCGTAGGCAATGCTGTGGATAAGGTGCTTTGGGTGGTGACTAGAAGCATGCAGTACAGTATTCCCTGCCGTAGGTTTTCTGTGCAGTCTTGTTTCCAATTTGCCATTCATTACGTATACTTCTACATCAAGAAAGTAAATTGACTCCTTACTCATTTGGGCCGTGAATTCAAGATTGAGGCTGTTGACATTGATCTGTTCGATAAAATGTCGGGCACTATCCTCTTTACCTTTCCAAATTAGGAATAGATCATCGATATACCTGTACCAACATAAAACATGCTTCAATACAACCTCACCATACGTCGCCATGAGGACCTGTTCCCCCACATCCCCATGTGTAAACAAGCATAGTTTGGTGAAAAACAGGCCCCCATGGCAACTACTCTAGTCTGGTGGAAAACTTGATTTTGGAAAAGAAAGAAATTATTTTCTAGACACTTTAAAATCATGGTGATCAACATTCTATTATGCATGTACAGGTGCATAGATCTAGTGTTCAAATAATACTCAACAGCCTTGACTCCGTCTTGATGGTGTATAGAGACGTGACGTCTAGGGAGATGAGTATACAGTCGGCCTCCCACTTTACTTCACTGATTTTTCTTAGGAAATCACCAGTATCTTGGATGTAAGATGAAAGTTTCTTCACGTGCTCTTGGAAGAAGAAGTCGACATAGCGACATAGCGAGAAGTATTCTCCATCAGACTTCCTCGAGCTGAAATAATGGGCCTGCCGGGTGGTTTGGACAGTCCCTTATGAATCTTGGGTATAAAGTACATCACGGGGATCACTGGATGGTCAATCTTTAAAAATTTGAATTCATCATTACTTAATAGTCCTGCGGTTTTCCATGCAAGGAGTTTGGTGTAAAAATAATTCCATGAGCTTTTAACTACCTGCATGGTGCTCCTTTTATAGCAATCCCTATCATTCAGGTGTTTGAGGGCCTCTTCCATATAAAGATCGCGTGGCCACAACACCACATTGCCCCCTTGTCGGACTGACGAATGATAATATTATCATCAGCTTGTTATTTCTTCATTAGTTGATAATAGAGATTGTCCTGTTTGTTGTATTTTTTCGGAGCTCGTGCTGTTGACGAATAAAGTTTTTTCAATTCATATGTGACGTTGTCATTGAATAAATCCAAGTTATCCCGCAACATGATTGGACAAAAGGTAGACTTAGCTCTGAATGCAGTTCTTACTGTTCCACCCAGTTCTGAATTATCTTGACTGGCTGCATACTCCACAGTATTGTGTTCATTGTGGAGTTTGCTGAAGATTTTTCAAAAGATCGACATCCCCTGCAGTTAATACGGAGGGACTACCAATTTCCGTTGATGGTACTTCAGTTGCCTTTCGGTTATGTACGCCCTGTGTAAGATGATATTTTCGTAGCTTCAATTTGCGGATACATTTATATATATCAACACATGTTTGGGCGACCGTCAGTAGGTAATATATATATATATATATATATATATATATATATTCACTGAAAAAACCATAGGTTTTAGGGACGTTATAGTTAGAAATTAGCATTTAAAAAACCTTTGAAATTCACTGAAAAAAACATAGGTTTCAGGGACGTTATAGTTAGAAATTAGCATTTAAAAAACCTTAGAAATTCACTGAAAAAACCACAGGTTTCAGGGACGTTATAGTTAGTTGGACATTTCACTCGTACAAAACCAGAGAAATTCCCCCGTTATAGTTAGTTCAGCTTACTATAACTCGCGCCCCTGCAATGCACTGCTGATGACGCCACATATTACATCATTCATGACATGGTCAGTGACATCACTGATGACATCTCAAATGACATCACTGATGACATTACTGATGACATCATCCAGTGACTGTGTGTTTCTGTAAAGTTTAAATATCTTTTATATATATGCCAAGGTGTATTGAAGAATGAGTGGGTGTATAAGTGTCTGGATGGATGATTTAGTAGGTGCGTGACTGACTGTATAAGTGAGTGATTAAATGTGTCTTACTGAATGCATGGGTTGGTGAGTAGCTACATGAGTGTCTATATCGGTTATTGATTGGTTGCTTGAGAATTTGTATGGGAGACTGAGTGTGTGTGTGGGTGGGTGGGAGGTGTGTGACTCTGTGCATAGATGTGTGAGTGGTTGATTCACTGGGTGTATGGGTTCAAGAGTGCATGTGGAAACAGCTGTATGGGTGGGTGAGTGTGTGTATGGGTGTGTTGGTGAGTGAATGGATGTCTCAGTGGTACATGTCCAAGTAACTACATAGGGAAAAGGCAGTGTATGTGAGAGTTGGAGTATAAATGACTATACGTGAGAGTCAGTGATTGTGAGAGTGGCTGTAAGGATGAGTGTGTACTTGTATCAGTGATTATATAAGAGTAAGTATGCGTTACTATCTGTATAGGTGAGTAAATGGGAGTGTGATTGATTCTTTGCAGGACTGACTAGGTGTGTGAGTAACTCCATGGATGGGTGTGTGAGTGTCTGTATAGGTATATGAGTGCATATGATAGTGTTGTATTGATGAGTGACTGCATGTATGAGTGATTGTATGGGTGAATGAGTGGATGTGTGTGTAGACCTAGGAATCAGTGAGTGCGCATGTAGTAACTGGTATTGGTGTGTTGATGGTTATGAAAATGGTAGTCTGTATTTTACAGTGGGTGTATCAAAGGTTATATAAGAGTGTGAGGAGGTGCATCAGATTTTCACGTGGGTGATGTCATCAGTGATGTCATCAGTGATGTCATTTGAGATGTCATCAGTGATTTCATCAGTGATGTCACTGACCATTGTACGAGTGAAATGTCCAACTAACTATAACATCCCTGAAACCTGTGGTTTTTTCAGTGAATATATATATATATATATATCTATATATATATATATATATATATATAAAAGTTGCCGTTTCGTGAGAAGCACTCGCTGGTTGGAATACAGCTGACAATTGAAAAGCCTCCGGTTGTGACTCCAATCACCTCACTATGATGCCGACGCGTTTCAAGCTGAACGCTCTTCTTCATGGGCAAAGTGAGCAAAGAAGGACTCGCATTAGCCACTAGAACATCCCCTTTATTTCAGATTCCAATAGCTTTCAGGTGAGTTGTCTCACTAGGAATTCTGGGACTAGTAGGCAAATAAATAATCCCCATGTGGGTTGCTGTCACAATTTGCACTTTTTATAAACCAGGGTGAATTAAAAAGTCCCGCACAGTTCTTTTCCATATGGCAGCACCAACCTGTTCCGTGAAATGCTGCCTACGTAGGCTGCCACAGACCCACTGGGATATCGTGGTGGTGCTTGCTCGTGGCCCAGGCAGGACCACATTATGTAAATAAAAGTTGCCGTTTCGTGAGTCACAACCGGAGGCTTTTCAATTGTCAGCTGTATTCCAACCAGCGAGTGCTTCTCACGAAACGGCAACTTTTATTTATATATATATGAATAAATTAATGGATATACAATGGGCGGAGGATTTGTTGTTTATAACGTTAGACATCGAATCCTTGTATAGAACATGCAATGGGCCTGAATGCTTTAAAACATTTTCTGGATACAAGACCACTGGATTG
Source organism: Calotriton arnoldi (assembly GCA_963921515.1). Taxonomy (NCBI): domain Eukaryota; kingdom Metazoa; phylum Chordata; class Amphibia; order Caudata; family Salamandridae; genus Calotriton; species Calotriton arnoldi. Next base: position 69,295 of record CAWUFW010019698.1, on the reverse strand, counting down.
TTATATCCATAATAAGATGCTTTTAGATCTAGCAACCTGGTGCCTTTTTAATAACTATTTTTTGTTTGGTAATGAAGTATATTTGCAAAAGAGGGGTGTGGCGATGGGGGCCTGCTTCTCCCCCAGCTATGTGTGCTTGCATGTGGGCTGGTGGGAGGAGCAGGTCCTGATGCGCACATTCCTTCCTGAGTACAGTAACCATGTAGTACAATGGTGGCGTTATATTGACGATGTTTTTATTATTTGGAGAGGTGATGAGAAAAGTGCCATGGATTTCATTGACAGAATTAACATCAATACTGCCAATTTAAGATTTACCTCTCAGATTAGCAAGCAACAGGTGGAATTTTTAGATGTTAAAATATACATTAAAAATGGGTGCATAGCAACAACTCTTTACAGGAAGGCCATAGCTGGCAATACTATCTTACATGCCAGCAGTGCGCATCCTAAGCATACAATCAAAAGCATCCCCTTTGGAGAATTAATACGCCTTAAGCGAATCTGTAGCACAGATGAGGATTTCACTATATGTAAACAAGAGGCCCTACAAAGATTTAAAGCTAGGGGTTATAGTGAGTCCGCACTGATTGAGGCAGTTAGAAAAGTGGATATGAAATTGAGGAATACACTTTTATCTAAAGTGAACTACACGGAAAAGCTGGATACCTCTATGAATGCACCAAGATTAATTACTGCCTTCAGTAAACAGGAGAGGAGAATCAGGTCAATCATTAGGCGCAACTGGCCTATCATTATGACAGATGGAGTCTTGGCTCCTATTCTACCATCGCAACCCACGATCATATACAGGAAGGGCCCTTCCATGACAACACAGATTGTGAAGACTTTTCCCGAACTAGCGACAGCTAAAAAATGGCTACAGCCGAAGCAGGGATTCACTAAATGCTCTTCCTGCAGAGCATGTAGATTCGGGATGAATACTACCTCCTACTTGACACCTTTTAGTCCAGATAGGGTTGCAATTAGGGGTAGTTTTAATTGCAAAACTGAGTTTGCAGTATATGTTCTGACTTGCACCTGTGGCCTTAGATATGTGGGCAGCACAAAGCTACAGGTGCACATCAGAATATTGCAGCATTTGCGGGCTATTGTTAACAATGATTCTACATACCCGGTTGCCCGACATTTTAAATCAAAGCATAATAATGATCTCAGTTGTTTGCAGTATTTTGTCGTGGCAGCAATTCCCAAATCCCGGAGGGGAGGTAACAGGGAAAAGATGTTGAGAAAGTTAGAATCAAAAATGATATTAGAGTTGGACAGCAAAACACCGAATGGTTTGAATAATACGGAGGACCTGTACCACTTTCTGTAATGTTTTATGAGCATTGGACATTTGTATGAATTAGTAAGTTTTGTTATGATCTCTTTAAATCCGATTGATTAGAATGCCGCAGGTTTTTAAGGTTTTTAGTCCTTTTTTATTAACTTTGTTATGTAGGAATATTACCTTATTACCCAGTGGTTTTAGTTGTTGTATATTTATTGGAGTATTATTAGCACTAGCACTTTATGTAGGGTCTATTTTGGATCTTTTTAGCACTTTATAGATATACTGGCACTTTCTTTTGCGATTTTGCACATTTCAGCCTGAGAATTAAGAATGGGCACTTTCTAGCATTTAAGCAGGAAGTTGAAAACAAATTGGTATCGTATATGATACAGCCATGAGCCTTTAATTTATATTGTTTACAAACAATTATTGCGATTTTGCACAGCCATAGTTTTTATCATTATTATGAATTTCATGTTTTTAACAACACATTAATCATATGTTTCATGAATTTAATATGCAGTAGGTAATGTTATAAATTCTTTATTATTTATTTATAATGTAAAATTATTACCTGGAATTTTAAGTGTAATATCGTTATATGAATATGCGTGCATTCATGCAGAAATTATTGTGACTCATAGTTGGGGTAAAAAAGGTTCCCATTGTTGGCTGAATTACGAAAAGTTTGGAAAACAGACTCGTTAAAAGTGTTATATAAGAATGCCAGTGCTTTTTCTATATCTATTAATCACGAGGTGACAGCACTTTAACACAGCATTGTATTTAAAATGGCGAATGAAGTTTTCTTACTTGACTTGTGAGCAAGGGTACTAGGTATCCGAAACGCGTCAGGTTCGAGGTTCTTTGTAATAAACAACATTGGGCCTCATGTCGTTGGGTTCGTGTCTCTGTTCGCCAGGTGGATGGAAGTGCAGAGCTTCAGGAGTATTTTACATATATATATATATAGATATATATATATTACCTACTGGCGGTCACCAGTAGGTAGTTATAGTTAGGACCTTGTTTCTATTCAAAAAGCATTTTTTCTTTTGCCAATATCGTTGGCGCCGCTTGACGAATCTTCGCAAAATTTTCAAAACTAATGACCCGCTCTGGTCAGCTCCGGTCTTGAAAGTTTCAGGGTGTTTCGTCAAGCGGGGGCCGAGAAAAAAGGGGGGTCCCAAAATGCATTTTCCCCATGTTAATTTCCTTAGGAAACTTTAGACACGGCTACAGCCTGAACTGCTGAACGGAGTTACACCAAATTTGGCACAAAGGTAGCTCTAGGTTCAGAAAGCGACCTTTTTTTTAAATGGTGTCAATGCGTTCAGGAGTTTCTAAGAAATTCAAAAATAAAAAAATATCGATATCTGGGCGGAGCCTAACCACACATCTAATTGTGAGATCTGATTGGCTGTCAGCACTTCATCCTGGAATTGCTGGCAGCCATCTTGGGACCAATATACATGAAAGCACCCCATTGAAATGCATTGTAGTGAATCGAAGATTTTGAGGGTCACCAAAAGGAGAACTATAAAGGGTGATAACAGACTTTAGTTACATTAGAATTCATTTGTTGATGGTACCATACTCATTTTAGGAATTGTGGTGTGTTCTAAGGTGATTTTACCCTGTGAAAAACCTTCTGCTGGGATATCATGAATCATGTTTGAGATAAAACTATTTTCTCATACTTGTCCCATAGAGGTTTGGAAGGTGCTCCAGAAGCTAAAATGAGAGCATATTTTCTGTAAATTCACATTATCTTTCTCAGTCATGTGAGAATGAAGTCTGACATTCTCAATAAAACATGTACATCCAACAAGGGCAGAGACTGTCAGTTTATTCCTTTGTGTTCTACTGCAGCTTCCCAGAGTGTTCTAAAGAACAACTAGAGCGCTAACAGTCTTACTTATGACAAAATTATGGCACACCTGAAGCCATCTTGATTGGAATATACTGGTAACACTTAAAACATTTAATTTAAAAAGGAACAAAATGAGGGGGTTCATTTTGTCATAGAAATTATGGTTAGTGCTGTAGAAAGAAATATTAGGACATGTTTTAAGTGAGATCTCAAATATCTTCCTGTTATATTTCAGCAGGAGCAGCCTGTCAGTTGATTCCTTTGTGTTCTACTGCAGCTTCCCAGAGTGTTCTAAAGAACAACTAGAGCGCTAACAGTCTTACTTATGACAAAATTATGGCACACCTGAAGCCATCTTGATTGGAATAAACTGGCAACACTTAAAACATTTAATTTAAAAAGGAACAAAATGAGGGGGTTCATTTTGCCATAGAAATTATGATTAGTGCTGCAGAAAGAAAAATTAGGGCATGTTTTAAGTGAGATCTCAAATCCTCTTCTATTTCATTAGAAAGTTCTGACATGCAGACTGAAACAATCACTTTCAATACCAGCAGTAGACTTCCAGTTAACTCCCTGGTGAGCAGTAGCTTTACTACAGTGATCTAATGAGCAACTAGAGTGCTAACATTCTGAATTTATGGCAAATGTGTGACACATCTGAATGCCTTCTTGATGGAATCAAAGTAAAAAACTGAAAGCATTTCCTACTGAGGAGACTGCAGTAAATGAGGAAATTAGGAAACTTGATAACAAATAAGTCTCCCAAGATGGCCATCAGAGAAAAAAGAGCCCAAATGTAGCACAAATATCACCCAGATGTAGCCCACGTATAGCCCAATGACAGAAGTGTGCAAAACACTTTTCATTTTTTGTTTTTTTGCAGTTTTATATAGTGCAGACTGGTCAGGTATTGGAGCGTTGCTCTTACTTGGACCCCTTATTGCGTATTTTGCACGAAGTACATGAGATTGATCTTGCGAAACATTGAACTTTACTATTCTGTTAACCTGAAGTTGCTCTGAACCGGGCTTTGTAATACCCGTTTTTACATACTGGTTTTAATTAATTCTCACTGTATTGTATTAAGAAAGAGGATTTACTGTTTTTATGTACACTTTTATGATCTATGTTTCTAAATCAGATCGAATAAAGTTTAATGAATTTAATTGAAGTCTCCCAAGATGGCCACCAGAGAAAAAGGAGCCCAAATGTGGCACAAATATCACCCAGATGTAGCCCACGTATAGCCCAATGACAGAAGTGTGGAAAACACTTTTTATCCTTTGGTTTTTTGCAGTTTTATATAGTACAGGCTGGTCAGATATTGGAGTGCTTTACATGAGCATTGGTTACATCATACAAGGACAAACTCATTTTGGTTGTAGGCATGGGGAGATTAAGTGATTTGACCAGAATCACAGAATGTCGAGCTGAAGCAGAAACTCCAACTTGGTTCCCCATTTGCAAAGTCTGCAGCTCTGGAAGTAACACCACATTCTCTCCCCTAAGCGTAACATTTAATAAAGTGGTCAACTGGATAAAAAAAATAAAGATAACAAATAATTTAAAAGTGCATTGTCGCTATTTGAGAACTCAGAAAATATGTCCTCATTTTAGTTTTTTAGAGCACTAACAATAATTTCTATGCAAATAAGACCCTCTCATTTCTATAATTTCTAAAGGAAATGCTTTAGGTATTACAGTTTTGATTACATCAAGATGACGTCAGGCGTGCCACACTTTTGTAATAAATATAGAATGTTAGCAATCTAGTTGTCTCTTGTCTCTTTCTGCACGTCTCTTGCCTCTTTCTGCACCTCTCTTGCCTCTTTCTGCAGCTCACTCTCTTCTTTCTGCACCTCTCTTGCCTCTTTCTGCACCTCTCTGCCCTCTTTCTGCAGCTCACTCTCTTCTATCTGTACCTCTCTTGCCTCTTTTGCACCTCTCTTGCCTCTTTCTGCACCTCTCTTGCCTCTTTCTGCACATCTCTTCCCTCTTTCTGCATCACTCTTGCCTCTTTCTACACCTCTCTTGCATCTTTCTGTACCTCTCTTGCCTCTTTCTGCACCTCTCTTGCCTCTTTCCGCACCTCTCTTCTTTCTGCACCTTTCTTGCCTCTTTCTGCACCTCTGTTGCTTCTTTATGCGCTTCCCTTGCCTCTGTCTGCACTTCTCTTGCTTTTTTCTGCAGCTCACTCTCTTCTTTCTGCACCTCTCTTGCCTCTTTCTGCACCTCTCTTCCCTCTTTCTGCAGCTCACTCTCTTCTTTCTGTACCTCTCTTGCTTCTTTCTGTACCTCTCTTGCCTCTTTCTGCACCTCTCTTGCCTCTTTCTGCAACTCACACTCTTCTTTCTGTACCTCTCCTGCCTCTTTCTGTACCTCTCTTGCCTCTTTCTGAACATTTCTTCCTCTTTTTGCACCTCTCTTGCCTCTTGATGCACCTTTCTTGACTCTTTTTGCTCTTCTCTTGCCTCTTTCTGCAGTTCACTTGCTTCTTTCTGTACCGTTCTTCCTCTTTCTGTACCTCTCTTGACTCTTTCTACACCTGTTACCTCTTTCTGCACCTCTCTTGCCTCTTTCTGCAGCTCACTCTCGTCTTTCTGCACCTCTCTTGCCTCTTTCTGCAGCTCACTCTCTTCTTTCTGCACCTCGCTTGCCTCTTTATGCACCTCTCTTGCCTCTTTCTCAACCTCTCTTGACTCTTTCTGCACATCTCTTGCCTCTTTCTATACCAGTCTTGTCTCTTTCTACACCTCTCTTGCCTCTTTCTGTACCTCTATTGCCTCTTTCTGTACCTCTCTTGCCTCTTTCTTTACCTCTCTTGCCTCTATCTGTACCTCTCTTGGCTTTCTACTCCACTCTTGCCTCTTTCTGCACCTCTCTTGCCTCTTTCTGCACTCCTCTTGCCTCTTTCTGCACCTGTCTTGCCTCTTTCTGCACCTCACTCTCTTCTTTCTGCACCTCTCTTGCTTCTTTCTACACCTCTCTTGCTTCTTTCTGCGCTTCTCTTGCTTCTTTCTGCACCTTTCTTCCTTTTTCTGCATTTTTCTTGCCTTTTTCTGCACCTTTCTTCCTCTTTCTGGACCTCTCTTGCCTCTTTCTGCACCTCTCTTGCCTCTTTCTGCACCTCTCCTGTCTCTTTCTGCACCTTTCTTGCCTCTTTCTGCACCTCACTTGCCTCTTTCTGCGCCTTTCTTCCTCTTTCTGCACCTCATCCTCTTCTTTTTGCAACTCTCTTGCTTCTTTCTGTGCCTCTCTTGCTTCTTTCCGCACTTCTCTTGCTTCTTTCTGCACCTCTCTTGCCTCTTTCATCACTTCTCCTGCTTCTTTCTGCACCTTTCTTCTTCTTTTTGCACCTCTCTTGCTTTTTTCTGCGTTTTTCTTGCCTTTTTCTGTACTTCTCTTGCTTCTGTCTGCAACTTTCTTTCTCTTTCTGCACATGTCTTACCTATCTTGGTGTAGTTAGAAATTAGCATTTAAAAAACCTTAGAAATTCACTGAAAAAATCACAGTTTGCAGGGATGTTATAGATAGAAATTAGCATTTAAAAAACCTTAGAAATTCACTGAAAAAACCATAGGTTTCAGGGACGTTATAGTTAGAAATTAGCATTTAAAAAACCTTTGAAATTCACTGAAAAAACCATAGGTTTCAGGGACGTTATAGTTAGAAATTAGCATTTAACAAACCTTTGAAATTCACTGAAAAAACCATAGGTTTTAGGGACAGTTATAGTTAGTTGGACATTGCACTCGTACAAAACCCGTGAAATTCCCCGTTATAGTTAGTTCAGGTAACTATAACTCGCGCCTCGTAATGCACTGCTGATGACATCACATATTACATCACTCATGACATGGTCAGTGACATCACTGATGACATCACTGATGACATCTCAAATGACATCACTGATGACATCACTGATGACATCATCCATGTGAGAATTTAATGCATCTTCTCACACCCTAATATAAGTTTTGAAACACCCACTCTAAATTACAGACTGCCATTCTCAAAACCATACACACTCCAATACCAATAAGTACATACCCACTCACTGATTCTTAGGTCTACACACACACATCTACTCACTCACTCCGTACAGTCACTCATACTTACAGTCACTCAGTACAGGACTATCATATGCACTCATACACCTATATAAACACTCACACAACGCAACTCATCCATAGAGGTACTCACACACCTAGTCAGTCATGCAAATAATTAATCACACTCCAATTTACTCACCTATACAGTTATACACACCAGCTCAATTACTCATAAAAATACTAGCACATTCTTACGCTCCTATGCAATCACTGATGCAAGCACACACTCATCCATATAGCCACTCTCACAATCACACACTCTCACTTATAGCCATTTATATACTCCAACACACATATATACTGCCTTTCACATATGTAGTTACTCACACATGTACCACTGAGATATACATTCAATCACTAACACACCCATACAAACACTCACCCACCCATACAGTCCATCACAGAGTCACACTCACCCCACCCACACAAACACTGAGGCACCCATACAGATACTCAGAGAACCAATCCATAACCCATATAGACACTCATTTAGCTAGTCAGAAACCCATGCAGCTGCTTACACAACAACAGACAGATGGATACAGACATTCACACAGTTTAGTCACTCACCCATGCATCCAGTAAGATACGTTTAATCACTCACTTATAGACTCAGTCACGCACCTACTAAATCATCCATTCAGACACTTATACACCCACTCATTCTTCAATACGCCTTTCCCTATATATATTAAACATATTTAAACTTTACACAAACACACAGTCACTGGATGATGTCATCAGTGATGTCATCAGTGATGTCATTTGAGATGTCATCAGTGATGTCATCAGTGATGTCACTGACCATGTCATGAGTGATGTAATATGTGACGTCATCAGCAGTGCATTGCGGAGCGTGAGTTATAGTTACCTGAACTAACTATAACGGGGAATTTCACGGGTTTTGTACGAGTGCAATGTCCAACTAACTATAACTGTCCCTTAAACCTTATGGTTTTTTCAGTGAATTTCTAAGGTTTTTTAAATGCAAATTTCTAACTATAACGTGCCTGAAACCTATGGTTTTTTCAGTGAATATATATATATATATATATGCTAAGGTGTATTGAAGAATGATTGGGTGTATAAGTGTCTGAATAGATGATTTAGTAGGTGCGTGACTGACTGTATAAGTGAGTGATTAATCGTGTCTTACTGAATGCATGGGTTAGTGACTAAACTGTGTGAATGTCTGTATTAGTCTGTCAGTTGGTGTGTAAGCGGCTGCATGGGTTGGTGAGTAGCTACATGTGTGTCTATATGGGTTATTGATTGGTTGTCTGAGTATCTGTAAGGGTGCCTGAGTGTCTCTGTGGGTGGGTGGGGGGGTGTGACTCTGTGCATAGATGTGTGAGTAGGTGATTCACTGAATGTATGGGTTCAAGAGTGCATCTGTGAAGGGCTGTATGGGTGGGTGAGTGTGTGTATGGGTGTGTTGGTGAGTGAATGGATGTCTCAGTGGTACATGTGTGAGTAACTACATATGTGAAAGGCAGTATATGTGAGTGTTGGAGTATATAAATGACTATATGTGAGAGTGAGTGATTGTGAGAGTGGCTGTATGGATGAGTGTGTGCTTGTGTCAGTGATTGTAGAAGAGAGTAAGTATGTGTTAGTATCTGTATGAATAAGTGAAGTGGTGTGTGTATAACTGTATAGGTGTGTAAATGGGAGTGTGATTGATTCTTTGCATGACTGACTAGGTGTGTGAGTAACTCTATGGGTGAGTGGTGGTGTGTGAATGTCTGTATAGGTGTATGAGTGCATATGATAGTGCTGTATTGATGAGTGACTGCATGTATGAGTAACTGTATGGATGAATGTGTGGACATGTGTGTAGACCTAGGAATCAGTGAGTGGGTATGTAGTAACTGGTATTGGTGTGTCTATGGTTTTGAAAATGGTAGTCTGCATTTTAGAGTGGGTGTATCAAAGGTTATATTAGGGTGTGAGGAGGTGCATCAGATTATCACGTGGATGATGTCATCAGTGATGTCATCAGTGATGTCATTTGAGATGTCATCAGTGATATCATCAGTGATGTCACTGACGATGTCATGAATGATGTAATATGTGACGTAATCAGCAGTGCATTGCGGGGGCGCGAGTTATAGTTAGCTCAACTAACTATAACGGGCGAATTTCTCTGGTTTCGTACTAGTGAAATGTCCAACTAACTATAACGTCCCTGAAACCTATGGTTTTTTCAGTGAATATATATATATATATATATATATATATATATATATATATATATATATATATATATATATATATATATATATATATATATATATATATATATATCTACTGGCGGTCGCCAGTAGATAGTTATAGTTACAACCTATTATCCATAGGAAATCCGCGACATTCTATTTGAAATAACTCTCTTGCCGGTTGACGTATCTTCGCGAAATTTTCAAACTTTGTGGCCCGCTCCGGTCCGCTCCTACCCTGAAAGTCTCGGGGGATTCGTCAAGCGGGGCCGAGAAAAAGGGGGTCCCAAAACGTGTTTTCCCCATGCACTTTTCCATAGGAAACTTTAGACACGGCTACAGCCTGAACTGCTGAACGGAATTACACCAAATTTGGCAAAGAGGTAGTTCTTGGTTCAGAAAGAACCCTTTTTGTTAAATGGTGTAAATCCGTTCAGTAGTTGCTGAGAAAATGAAAAGTAAAAAGTTAGTGATATCTATGGCCGAGTAGGGTCCGCGTACCCTCAGCGCACCCTGCGCGCACCGTCCCGATCACGAGCTGCATGTTAATTGGCTGTCAGCTGGCTGTCAACATTCCGATTCAGGAAATGTTGGCAGCCATTTTGTCCCTCGGTAGAACCGAGGGACAGAAACAAGTGCGCAAAGCGCACAAAGGGGGCAGGGTAGAAACACCCTGACCCCCTAGGTTTGCTCAGGGGGTCCCACAAGGACGCGCTTCGATTGTATTTTGCCCCCGGGTGGCCCAAGTCCCGGGGGCATGGTGGGGGATTTAATTTTATGTGTGGGGGGCCTCAAAGGGCCCCCCAAGCCCCGGGGACCGCCACCCCCGGGGCTTTTTAAAATGGTGCGGGAGGGCTCTGAGCCCTCCCGCAGCCCCGGGACCACCACCTCCCCGGGGCTTTTAAAAAAATTAAACAACCTGTGTGGGGGCTCCAGCCCCCACACGCCCCGGGACCGCCACCTCCCGGGGCACTAACAAATTAAAATGGGGGTCCGTTTTGGACCCCGAAGCCCCGGGGACCACCACCTCCCCGGGGCTGTGCTGATGTAGGGAGGGGGCCGCGCGGCCCCCTCCTGGAGCCCTTGATGGCCCTGGGGACCGCCACCCCCAGGGCCGGCTCCTGCAGTGTCCCGGGGTGCCTACCCCCGGGACACTGCTGTTTGCAATGACAGGACGGGAGCCTCGCGGCTCCCGTCCTGTCATTGCAAACTTGCTTTGGATATTGGAAGAGAGAGCAGGAAACCTGGTGGGCTAGTTGTACTCCGGGGACCCTCAGGATTCAAGGGGACTTAATCCCCCAACTTAAAACGCGCCACGGGCGCGTTTGCACAGTGGTGAAGGGAGGGGCGGGGCTTCAGGTGACATGTGTGCAAACAGGCCCCGTGGCGCGTTTTAAGATGGGGAATTAAATCCCCTTCAATCCTGAGGGTCCCTGGGGGCCAACTAGCCCAACAGGTACATCCAGAAAGCACCACAGAGCTGCGTTGCAGAGAGGTGTAAAGGGGTGTGGCCTCTCTACACGTCTCTGCAACGCAGCCCCTGGCGCATATTGGAGGTTCCTGGTGGGCTAGTTGGCCCCTAGGGACCCTCAGGATTCAAGTGGACTTAATCCCCCAACTTAAAACGCACCACGGGGCGCGTTTGCACAGATGTCACCTCAGGCCCCGCCCCCTCCCTTCACCATTGTGCAAATATTCTTCTAAAATCATCCGAAATACGAATTCCGATTTACTCACCTGTTATCAGGAGAGACCTCAGTGCTGTATCTTTCAGCCCAGTACTGGTCCTGAAAAGTAATTTTAACCGTACTTACCAGTAACTTGAATTTCCTTCCATAGGCTAACATTGACTGGTTTCACTTGGAAATTCTTCTAAGTGTGGAGTTTTGGAACTTTAAAATATTCCTCTAAAATCAGCCGAAATACGAATTCCGATTTACTCACCTGTTATCAGGAGAGACCTCAGTGCTGCATCTTTCAGCCCAGTACTGGTCCTGAAAAGTAATTTTAACCGTACTTACCGGTAACTTGAATTTCCTTCATAGGCTAACATTGACTGGTTTCACTTGGAAATTCTTCTAAGTGTGGAGTTTTGGAACTTTAAAATATTCCTCTAAAATCAGCCGAAATACGAATTCCGATTTACTCACCTGTTATCAGGAGAGACCTCAGTGCTGCATCTTTCAGCCCAGTACTGATCCTCAAAAGTAATTTTAACCGTACTTACCAGTAACTTGAATTTCCTTCCATAGGATATCATTGCCTGCTTTTTGCTGAAAAAGTTTCTAAGTGTTGATTTTTGAAACATACAAATATTCCTCTAAAATCAGCCGAAATACGAATTCAGATTTACTCACCTGTTATAAGGAGAGACCTCAGTGCTGTATTTTTCAGCCCAGTACTGGTCCTGAAAAGTAATTTTAATCGTACTTACCAGTAACTTGAATTTCCTTCCATAGGCTAACATTGACTGGTTTCACTTGGAAATTCTTCTAAGTGTGGAGTTTTGGAACTTTAAAATATTCCTCTAAAATCAGCCGAAATACGAATTCCGATTTACTCACCTGTTATCAGGAGAGACCTCAGTGCTGCATCTTTCAGCCCAGTACTGATCCTCAAAAGTAATTTTAACCGTACTTACCAGTAACTTGAATTTCCTTCCAAAGGATATCATTGCCTGCTTTTTGCTGAAAAAGTTTCTAAGTGTTGATTTTTGAAACATACAAATATTCCTCTAAAATCAGCCGAAATACGAATTCTGATTTACTCACCTGTTATCAGGAGAGACCTCAGTGCTGCATCTTTCAGCCCAGTACTGGTCCTGAAAAGTGATTTTAACCGTACTTACCGGTAACTTGAATTACCTTCATAGGCTAACATTGACTGGTTTCACTTGGAAATTCTTCTAAGTGTGGAGTTTTTGAACTTTATAATATTCCTCTAAAATCAACCAAAGTACGAATACCAATTTACTCACCTGTTATCAGGAGAGAACCCAGTGCTGCATCTTTTAGCCCAGCACTGACCCTGAAAAGTAATTTTAACCGTACTTACCAGTAACTTATATTTTCTTCCATAGGAATCCATTGTCTGGTTTTCAGCAAAAAGTTTCAAAGTGTTGATTTTTACAAACTACAAATATTCCTTAAAAATCACCTGTATGACTTAAACGCATTCTTTCAACTGTTTACAGGAGATGCACCAGTGCTGGATCCAGGATCCAACACTGAGTAAGAAAAAGTAACGATAACAGTTTTTACCTGCTAAGTGAATTTCCTTCCATAGGATAACATTGGTGATTCTATGAGAAAAAGTTTCTAAGTGTCAACTTTTAAAATACAATAATATTCCTTAAAAATCACGACTGTAACCAAAACGCTTTTACTCAACTGTTTACAGGAGATGTACCAGGACTGAATCTAGGATCCAGTCCTGTGGTTAGAAAAGTAATCCATAAAGTAACTAATTGCATTTAACTAGAAATTCACATTGAGCTGAATGTTGCATTGTGTTTGAAAATGTGTTGCCCATTGCAACAACTGTAACTACTGTACTTAAAAGTCTATTGCCTATGTGCAAAGTATTTAAACTAAAGTAATTCATTCTGAGAAAGTATTTTTTGTAATGTAATGTATAATGTAATTACAATGTAATTTAAAAAATAAAATATGTAAAAAAAAATTGTTTCTAAAAATGTAGTAAATCAGTATGAAAAAATTAATATAACAATTAATACATTTAAAAATTGTCATTTACAAAACCTTTGAAATTCACTGAAAAAACCGTAGGTATCAGGCACGTTATAGTTAGAAATTAGCATTTAAAAAACCTTTGAAATTCACTGAAAAAACCATAGGTTTCAGACACGTTATAGTTACAAATTAGCATTTAAAAAACCTTTGAAATTCACTGAAAAAACCATAGGTTTCAGACACGTTATAGTTACAAATTAGCATTTAAAAACCTTTGAAATTCACTGAAAAAACCATAGGTTTTAGGGACAGTTATAGTTACTTGGACATTGCACTCGTACAAAACCCGTGAAATTCCCCGTTATAGTTAGTTCAGCTAACTATAACTCGCGCCCCGCAATGCACTGCTAATGACGTCACATATTGCATCACTCATGACATGGTCAGTGACATCACTGATGACATCACTGATGACATCTCAAATGACATCACTGATGACATCATCCACGTGATAATCTGATGCACCTCCTCACACCCTAATATAATCTTTGATACACCCACTCTAAATTACAGACTGCCATTCGCAAAACCATAGACACTCCAACACCAATAACTACATACCGACTCACTGATTCTTAGGTCTACACACACACATCCACTCACTCACCCGTACAGTAACTCATACTTACGGTCACTCAGTACAGGACTATCATATGCACTCTTACTCCTATATAGACACTCAAACAACGCCACTCATCCATAGAGATACTCAGACACCTAGTCAGTCATGCAAATAATTAAACACACTGCCATTTACTCACCTATACAGTTATACACACACCAGCTCACTTACTCATACAAATAGTAGCACATTGTTACGCTCTTATACAATCACTGATACAAGCACACACTCATCCATACAGCCACTATCACAATCACTCACTCTTGCTTATAGCTATTTATATACTCCAACACACATATATACTGCCTTTCACATATGTAGTTACTGACACATGTACCACTGGGACATACATTCACTCACTAACACACTCTTACACACACTTACCCACCCATACAGTCTATCACAGATGCACTCTTGAAACCATCCACCCAGTGAATTACCCACTCACACATCTATGCACAGAGTTGCACACACCCCTCCCACACAAACACTCAGGCACCCATACAGATACTCAGACAAGCATTCAATAACTCATATAGACACTCATTTAGCTATTCACAAACACATGCAGCCACTTACACAGCAACAGACAGACGGATACAGACATTCACCCAGATTAGTCACTAACCCATGCATTCAGTAAGATACGTTAAATCACTCACTTATAGAGTCAGTCACGCACCTACTAAATCATCCATACAGACACTTACACACCCACTCATTCTTCAATACGTCTTTTCCTATATATATTAAAAATATTTAAACTTTACAGAAACACACAGTCACTGGATGATGTCATCAGTGATGTCATTTGAGATGTCATCAGTGATGTCACTGACCATGTCATGAGTGATGTAATATGTGACGTCATCAGCAGTGCATTGCGGGGCTCGAGTTATAGTTAGCTGAACTAACTATAACGGGGAAATTTCACGGGTTTTGTACGAGTGCAATGTCCAAGTAACTATAACTGTCCCTAAAACCTATGGTTTTTTCAGTGAATATATATATATATATATATATCCGACTGCTGCAACTGCCTTGTGTATCATGCCCTCTCCTGACCTTGTGAAACAGATGCTGAAACTATCTGTAATTATATCATAGTAACGGTTGTAAAGTGCGTTGGCTCTCCTTGGGTATGGTTTGTGGCATATAAAATTTCTAATAAAATGTAGCTGGAGATGGTATTCACCAAGCAAACTCACAATGTCATCTTTATTTGAGAAATATCTGGCCGTGCCCATTTCGACTATTAAGATAACAATACCTTTCATTTTCTTGAGAACTGTAAAGAGACATTGATATTCAGCCAAAACTGCACTTCTCAACTCCCTGGTAAATATTTAGAAATCTATGTTAAAATTGATGGAACTATGTGAACATATTTGTTTCAGGTTTCTCCAGAGCAGTTGCTGAAATTTGTGTATTCAGTGTTGGTTTTTCAAATGCTTTGCAATCTTTGCCCTGACAGAAAGTACACAATGTTTCTGTCACATAATGCTATTTATTTAATTTGGCCTTCGAAACAGATTTAAGTAGCTTGCCAGACTATTGTTTTTCCCAAAAATAAAATAGGAATACATAACATACTTATATAAATGGCTTTTGCCAGAAGGCTTCAGCCATTTGTCTGTTAAATTGTCTTAACATTTTCCTTCAGCCTACTGCAGCATAATTCATGGGCCATTGGGTCAACCCAGTTAAGTCATTAGTTCCCTTCACTGTGACTGACTGCACAAAGCCTGAGCACATTGTTCATAACCACTTAAATTAGTTTTCTTCTTCGGAATTACCAATCTGGCTCAAAGTGCGTTTTATTTTATTTTATATGCTCTTTAGATACTGGCTATTATTTTTGACTGTACTGCAGGTGTCAAATGTGATTGTGATTTATTTTGTATTCTCCTTTTTAAATTCGCTATTGCAAAGTGTTAAGTGACATTATACAATTGCAGCTGTCTACAATTTTAGTGTTTGAATAGGTGGGGATTTATTCTTATAATAATATTAAAATGCATGGAAATACTGAAAGGTTTGTTATTAAAACATTTTTTTTTTAAATCACAAGTAAAACGGACAAATCAGTGTTTTTTTTTCATTTTACATTTTTTGTTGCAAGCATGTGGCATTCATATGTAGATGGGTGCATGCTTTCTTTTTTGTGGCATATGCTCAGAATAAAATTAAAAATAATAACCATTGTGTCAGCTTGCCAAAATCACATCTATTGGTTTTTCTAATACTTGTTTAGGTAGTGGTTTAAACTCCCTAAAGGGTCATGTTTAGTGCAGTTGTGATGAGGCCACTTCTGTGCGTATGTGCATCACCTGTATCAATCTGCAACTCTATTGAAAATCAGCTCCTACTGTGCTGGCTGAAAGTAAGGAACTCTTTGAAGAGAAATGTTCATGGGCTGCTCGGAAAAGATGTTTCTGTCAGTATTTGGACAAAATAGAGTTTTTTATATTGGGAGACAGAAATATTGGAGAAAAAAATATTGTGATACAAAAACATCATGATGCGCAAATATCTTTGTCAAGAATATTTTTTTTTTCAGCTAAGTAATATTGTTGTTAAAATATTGTTGTTAATATCGTTTTTAATAATATAGTTGTAAAGAATGTAATGTTTTCTTTATTTTAATGTGTTTTAGTTCATGTATTAATTTTAAGTTTTATTATTGTTTGTATAATTGTTATTAATTTTATTAAATATAGTTTGGCATTTTAGGTGTTTTAGAATTTTTAATTTAACTGTTATTAGTAATTTATAGTGTTGCAGCAAGTTGGCTTTGTAGAGGGATAGGGTGGGAAGTTAGTTAAGTAATAATTAGTTATTAATTAATCATGTTTAAGTAAGTATGTAATTGATAATATTTATGTATATAATGTAATACTGATTTAATTTACTTATATTTTAAGCATTGTTTGCTATGTTTGTAGGGGTATATCATGGAACGTTAATTAGATAATTAATTAACAATGTATTTGTAAAGTATTATTAATTATTTAATGTATTATTAATTATGTAAATTGTGTAATGATCATATATTTTAGTTATATTTCAGGTGTGGGCTGCTGGGTTTGTAGGAGCATAAGATGGGAAACTAATTAAGTAATAGTTAATTAATATTTATTTATTACTTTATCAATACATATTGGAGTGATTACTAATCCTGTACATTATGTAATACTGATTTATTTTAGTTATATTTTAGTTGGCGTGTTGCTAGGTTTGTAGGGGTATAGGGTGGGAAGTTAATTCAATAATATTACAAAATTAATAAGTATTATTGTATAATTGCATATTTAATTGATTAATAAATATTTAAATTGTGTAATGATTATATATATTAGCTATATTTTAGGTGTGGGCTGCTGAGTTTGAAGGATTGTTGGGTGGGAAGCTAATTAAGTGATTATCAATTAACAATTAATTATTATTTGTTAATTAGGTATTTCATTGATTATCAATTATGTAAATTGTGTTATACATATTTATTTAAGTTATATTTTAGGTGTGGGTTGCTTGACTTGTAGGGGTATATGGTGGAAAGTTAATTAAATGATAATTAAATAACCATTATTTTTTAATTGAAAATTAAATATGACATTGTTTATGTATTTTGTAAATTGGTTAATTATTTTTCATTTTATATGTAAAGTTATAATGTTTATTTTGAGTTTTATATTTCCTCTAAATTAATAGGGTGATGAAAATATGTAATGTGTTTAAAGTGAAGTAGTTTACCTTCTGTAGCTTAGACTGAAGTGAGAAGATTATATTTAACCCCTTTGAAGTCCAACGCTTTCCATACTGTTGCACAGACTGAAGTGGGAATAGTAAATTTAAACCCTCTAAAGTCCAACTGTTTTTCTACTGTTGCACAGACTGGAGTGGGAATAGTAAATCTTACCCCTTGGAAGTACAACACTTTCATTATTATTTTTTTTAGATTGGAGTGGGATTAATAACTTTAACCATCCAAAGTCCAATGGTGTCCCCACTGTTGCACAGACTGAAGTGGGAATAGTAGATCTTACCCCTCCAAAGTCCAATACTTTCCCTACTGTTCAGACTGGAGTGGGAATAGCAATTGTAACCCCCTGAAGGCAAACACTATCCCTACTGTTGCACAAACTGGGGGCCTGATTCACAATGGGCCTCCACACTTGTGGCGGAGGCCCTGCAGTTGTGGAGGAGTGTACGTATTCGATTCCCCCTGAGTGCGGAGACTCCCCCATTACTGCGGGGCCTCCACCACAAGTGCAAAGGCCCTTTGTGAATCAGGCCCTGGAGTGGGAAAACTAATTCTCACCCCTCCGAGGTCCAACGCTTTCCCCACTGTTGCTTAGACTGGGGTGTGAATAGTAAATTTAACCACTCTGAATTCCAACGCTTTCCCTACTGTTGCACAGACTAGAGTGGGAATAGTAAGTTTTACCCTTCCAAGGTCCAACGCTTTCCCTACTGTTGCACAGACTAGAGTGGGAATAGTAAATTTAACCCCTACGAAATCCAACGGTGGATGTGGGTGTGTCCTGTGGAGCCAAAGTGTTCATTGGGCTATAGTTATCACTAGCCAAGAGAGACATTGCTAAATACAGCAGAACCACCGAGTCAGCCACAATCGAGGAGTTGTTAAGATGGGTTGACTAATGTTATCAAATTGAGTAGTTAATATACCTGGTGAGGGGTTGCTCAAAGATGCAAAGGACAATATGGAGGTAATGGTGGCATCATTTTATTATGTCATCAACTTGAGTGTTACAATTGCAGCTCATTAACCATCTATGTTACATTATACTCTATGATTGCTGTTGTGTTCTTATATGAACACGTGGTATGTATCCAATAAGATTATAGCCCTATTCCTGCTGGTTAAAAAGACTCAAGAATTATTTTTATAAAAAGAATCAAAAGCTCACAATGTAAACAGCACATTTCAGTTATGATTAGATATAGAGAATGTGAAATTCATGTGGAGAAAATTTCGAATGAATCCAAAATAAGACAACGTTAGCTGCACTAATTTCAGTGCAAATAAATTGCTTATCTCCTGAAGGTGACACAATTATTGTATTGTGAATTTGATTGGTCAAATAAGTTAAATAAAGTATTTTAGAGATTTACCTATGTTTTCTCAAACATTCCTCAAACTCAAGAAGATGCACTTTATTGCTTTAAGAATAGACGTAACAACATTAACTAACAACATTTGACCAGTTGCAAATATAGTATTAAATGTGTTTTACACTGAATTGCATAAACAAGTAACTAAATAACCTGTTGGGGTTATCATAAATCATTTCTGAGCTCTAAAGTTTTGAAATAATCTCTTCCCACTTCAATCTGTGCAACAGTAAGGAAACTGTTGGACTTTGGATGGTTAAAGTTAATATTCCCACTCCAATCTAAAATTGAATGAATCAACTGAATTTTCTAGTTGTGGGGGATAGAATTTTAACACAACTTTTGAGGGAGGCTTAGTGGGTGGACAAATTGGAAATGGTTAAAACATGTGGCACAAATAAATTCCAGGAATTTAGGTGTGTTATAGTTAGAAATTGGAAGATTAGTTTAAGGGGTGAGAACCCTCGTCAAATAATATTCACAATACTTGCAGGGAGAACCACTGAAATCTCTAAATAAACCTGTGCTTAACCCTTTGGTATCTTGGCATAAACCAGTTAATCTGAGACAAAATCCTAAACTTACTACTTATGGTATTCACAGAATGCACTTACGACTGTACTTACGACTACTAACTTTACGTCTGCACTCGGCCGGAATTTCCGCACCCGGAGCGGAAATTCCGCACCCGGAGCGGAACTCCCGCAATTGTTCCGGAATCTCCGCTCCTGGGCCGGAATACCCGCATGCTGGCCGGTTGAGAATTTCCTCAATGCTAATCACCTGGCCAAGTACCTACCATCCCCACCATGCATCAGATATAGTCAATTAACACCAGATTGTGGGTTTTCCGGCCTGGAAGCAGCGATTCCGGCCCTAGTGCGGAAATTCCGGCATAATTGCGAGATTTCCACTCTGGGTGCAGGATTTCCGCTCCGGGTGCGGAAATTCCAGCCCGCATGCGGACGTAAAGTTAGTAGTCGTAAGTGCAGTCGTAAGTGCATTCTGTGAATACCATAAGTAGTAAGTTTAGGATTTTGTTTCAGATTAGGTCTGTGATCGGCCCCTTAGAAACTAATCCAAGTTTTGTAAATGCAAATGTGTGTCATAGGTCGATGTGACAAATGGAAGGCAATTTTAGGAAAGAACCATGTACATGTAAATTGGCATTATTTTCTACCAGGCCCAACTCGGGCACATGACAACACAGGTGACAGCTGGACATTGGCAGGAGATCCTTTTGGTTTTAGGCAGTTAAGTGAAAACTTTCTAAAAGTATAATTTCCAAAATTGAAATTTGAAATCCAACTCAACTATTAAGGTGGATTTCAAATTACTACTAAAATGAGTCCTTGAAATATTTTTCTAGCTATTCCTAAACTGAATTTAGCATTTATTAAGTGTAATAGTGTAAACCATTGCAGAGTCAGCCTTGCTGCAGAAAAAAACAACTTGTAGGTTTTTCTTTTCCAGGATAAAACAATGCATGTCCTACTTTGAAATGTCATTTAACCTCCCCTATGTGTTTCTAAGGTCTACCCTAGGGGTGACTTATAATTAATTAGAAAAAAAGGTTTAGGTCTGGAAAAGGGGTTATTTTGCCAGGTCTAAATAACAGTTTTGAAGCTGCCCAGACAGCTTGCAGTGGTAGGCCTGGATACATGTTTTGCAGTGCTACTGTAGCGCGTGGCCCAATGAATGTTGCAGCTCACGGGTAGTATTTAATTTACAGGCCATGGGTACAGGTAGTACCATATACTAGGGACTTACATGTGCTAATCAGGGTACTGCAATTTTAATATGTTTAAAAGAGAGAGCACAGGCACTTTACCAATGGTTAGCAGACGAGTGAGATGCACAGAGTTCTACACCCAACAAAAATAGGGTTCAGTAAAAAAAAACAAGGCAAAAACAACTGGGTGCATCTGCAGGAAGTGCACATTTTCATCAGGCATGTAACACCCTAATGTACCTTTATTCTTGATAGGAACTCAGACTTCAATGTTATTGATTTAAGTTTATAAAGATGCTTTTAAAGTGTTTCTTCACAATCTGTATAATATTTTATTGGAGGCTTTGTTATACAAATGTATACCTACATCTTATAATCCCTTGTTAATTGTCAGGGAAAGTAGAGCAGAAAAAGCAAAGAATCCAGATATGTTCTGATTTGGAAATAGCCTCCACAGAATGAAAGTCTTAGGCCCTCATTATAATGTCGGTCAAATCGCAACCGATGGAGTCGATCGGAAAGTAATTGCCTACAATAGGGCAGTGCCTGCTCAGGCACCGCTTTAGGGATTACGATGTCCCTTCCAGACAGCCTTTCTATGGTGGTCCGATCGCCATAGAAAGGTGTTCAGAAATGTACTTTGGGGGCCCATAGCAGGTCACTGTTCACCCGTGGCCTTCGCTATGAGGCCACAAGTGCCCCCTCAAACATCCATGCATCGTGTGGCAGGCACGGCATGGTGCCAGCCACAGGGTGCATGGATGCTTAAAAAGTGTATTTTTCCTATTGTGGCTTGTGCTGTAGCCCGCAGCGCAAGCCTCAATAGGAAATATACACTTTCCAACCGCCGTGATGGCGGTCACATCCTAATTTGGGAAGTGGGACAGCTGACTCCTTGTCGGGCGGTCCCGTTTCCGACATGATGCCGGTGGAACGCTCATCCAACCGGCATCGTAATAAGGCCCATAGTGTTTTGTTATAGCACTTTTTGAAGTGTTCTATGCATATATATGATCAATTTTGGTAATAGGGATCACTTTACGCAGATGTAATCAATTTATTTAATAATACTATTTGCATTTCCCTAAATCTGATTGACAGATTTGCTGCACTGATTCCAGATCCAAGTTACATGTTTGCGTGACAAGGCCAATTTTCTACAGCATTGCTCGTTTGCTCACATGGGGTTACATGCACCTAGGATGATGGAAATGTGAGAATGGAAATAGATTTAGGTACCAGCCTGCAAGATTGATTTCCCATGGAAGAGCATATGATTAGGATTAGCCTATAAGATTATACTGCTTACTAGGTTTTACAATGGCAAGGTAAATGGAAAAGTAAAAGCCTCTTTTTAAATTCCCATTGGCAGTCACATATGTCCATGTCAGTGAATGAAATACAAAGTCTTTCTGGTAATTGGGCATAAAAAGGAGGTACTGACAGTGATGGATGATATAACAGCATGTTTTGCTGCACAAAAATATTGAATTGGAAAAGCAGAACTTTATTCACAGTGTTTGATACTTTAAAGATCTATTAATTCTGAAATGCCACAACAAATATGCAGGATTAGCATCTCTATCTGACTTAGTTATTTATGTATTTATTATTTTATGTAGCTGCAATTTTAAGTTCTGTTGTTCCTTCCATGAGTTTTTATGTCAGTCTATAAAAAAGGATCTACAGTAAATTTGGTCTATTTTTATGTACCCTGGTGATACTGCGTCCTTAGAAGATGCACTCACACTGGTAAATTTGTGGAAATAGTAATATCAATGTTATAGGTATGTAGTGCTAGAGGCACTCCTATGTTTTGAAACCACGTGATGACCTTCGACTATCATTATTTTAATTGACATTTAGGGTAACCCTGGGCAAAGCACTACGCTACGCTCGCGTAGTTTGCGAAGTTTGCGCTACTTCGCACAACGCGAATTGCACATAGCACAGTGCAAACACGCGTAGCGTAGTGCAGCGGATCATTTTTGCTTGCTCGCGGTCCTCAACGTCAAGTTGGCGACCGCGAGCAAGCAAAATGACTATCCCGGCGAGACTTTTTCTCGTTCGCGATCAGCAACATCAAGTTGCCGATCGCGAGCGTGGAAAATAAACCTCCCGGTGAGATTCTCAACGCGGGGAGGTCAGGTTTCTCATTGCGAGTGGTCGCGTATGCTCAGCGACCGCTCGCGATGAGAAACTACCAGTCCGCGTTGAAAGCTGCCGCTCGAGTAAAAAGCTACTCGAGCGGCAGTAAAAGACAGCTCGCACTGTGCAAGATGCCGTTTTCAATGATTGCACAGTGCGGACAAGCATCCGGCACTGTGCAATCATTGCGAACAGTGCACTACGCAGTTCGCGTAGTGCAACGCGTAGCTCGCGTAGTGCGAACTGCACTTTGCGTAGCTTCGCGTAGCGCTACTTCGCGAACTACGCCCAGGCTTAATTTAGGGGCATATTCTCAAGGAGCTATCGCCGAGTTATCGGCACTTTATCGCATCCAAAGTCGCGATAAATTTATCGCCCCATTCACAAACTGGTGCTAACAGCCGATACCACCAGTTTACTTGCGAAAGCATCCGCAAAAAACATCGCCACAGATGACCCCGGCAACTATCGCTAATGAGATGCAGAGTAGGCGTTCCTGAGCAAAAATCTGCAACAACACCACACCTCAACATTCTCAACGACCAGCCACATTGGCGATAAGACCACAAAACAGGCGATAAGGCGCATTAGCACCAGGGAATTAACACCTTCTCTGACCTGGTGTAAAGTTGGATGACAACCTGCACCATCAAAGGGAGCCCAGCCCAGAGCCACACATGAAGAACAACAGATGCCATGGAGCCACCCACCATGCATCCCGGAGCCCCGAGAGGGCAACAACACCCACCGCCACCAACCCCAGGACCGCCACCCCCCCGGACATTCCCCCCCCCAGGACCACCACAGAGGCAGCGCAGACAAAGAGAGCGGACCTTCAGGAAATGCACCAGCCTCACAGACCTAACACCAGACAATGTCAATGCCCACTACAGGCTCAAAAGGACAACCATCCTACGCATCCTGAACATCATTGCCCACAGGCTGACGGTACCAACACAGCGGACAACCAACATCCCTCCGCAGACAAAGCTGCTGGCTGTGCTGCAACTGTTGGCCTCTGGTACCTTCCAACCAACAACCGCCAGAGTCGGAGGAGTCTCACAGCCAGCCCCATCCAAGTTCCTCACACCTGTCCTGGATGCCATCATCAGCTAGGTACCCCAGTACCTATACGTCCCCCACAATGCGCAGGCACAGCTGGAGACCAAGCAAGGACTATACGCCATAGCTGGATTCCCGCACGTGTTGGGGGCAATCAACTGCACACATGTCCTACTTGTGCCCCCTGCCGAAACTGCACACAATTACCGCAACAGAAAGCACACACATTCCATCAACGTGCAGGCAATAGTGGACCACAGGGGACTCTTCACCAATGTCGTAGCCAACTACCCAGGCAGTGTGCATGATCCCTTCATCTTCCAACAGTCCAACATCGACCAGCGCTTCCATGATGGCACCTATGGGAATGCACTGCTCGTTGGCAAGTACCAAATGAACACCCCACACACCTCAACTCCATAATCATGCAACTCACAACTCTGGCACTGTACACGTCAGAAAATCACATACAACATGCCAAACAACATGCCCACCCACCAGACACGACAGCACAACTTACTGTGGCAACCTTGGTTAGCCATGTACATGAGCCATCAACGGCATGGCACCTCAGCCACACAAAAGCGGAATGTGGGGAGAGGTGGGAACCAGGCATGTGTGAAGGAGGCAAGTGACCCATGAATGAGAATGTACACAATGCCAAGTGTGGTGGAGATGTGCTGGACAGACTTCAGTATGCAGACCACATACATATCCATGTCTACATGCACTGCTGGTGTTTGGAGTGTAGTGGACAGTGGACGCAACCATGTCACCCCAGCCAGTGGGGAATATCGTGGAAATGTAGCTTGTGACGTCCCCCCCTGTAAGCGTGTGCGGAGTGGGCTGGCCCGGCATACGCCAGTCCAGCGTGGGGGTGCGGATGATTATCCTGTGGCTCTGGGTGTGGTTCAGTACTGGAAATGTGCAAAGGCATGTGTCTCTGTCGCAGTGTGGGTCTCCGTTGGGGAGTGTAGGTGGTCCCTGATGGGACTTTGACACCCACGTATGTGATCTAGTTCGGCTTCCATGAGGTAGTACCCCACCCACACATGTTCAGCCACCCCCTTCTGGCAGTCTGACACCTGGCCTTGGAATGCGATGTGTGCTTGGGTGGGCTGCTGGGAGCCAGCCGGGGTGGTAGGTGCGTCCAGCTGTGTTGTCTGTGCAGGGGGTGGGGTATCCTCGATGCAGCAGTGCTCTACTGCTCCTGGAGGTCGATTGCCTAAGATGTCCATGGACTGTTGTAGGGCGTCGGTGTCGGAAGTGTGGAGGTCCTCTTCAGCATCACTGTAGAGTTGTCTGATCTGCTATGCTGGAGGTGTTGTTTGTCCCTCTGCAATGTGAAGGGGAGATGCTTGTTGACATTGTGTTGGCATGTATGTTGACGCATTGTTCAAGTTTACATACAGACTGCATGACAATGTACATTGTGACTGTTTCGGAGGTGCGGACTATTTGATGCAGGACAGTGGACATTTGCACTACATGACGTAGGTGAGGTTGTACACGTACATTTGCATCTCACAGTTTCCTGCTATGTCAGATGTGATTGGCCATTTTCGACGCACAGGCGGACCCAGTTGTGTCCTCTGTTCTGCAGTGTAAGTGTTGCACTGTGTACCACATTGTCGTCCATGTGGATGTGCTGTCATTGCTATGTGTGTGTGCTGCATTGTGTGAGAATTCGACCTGCAGCTGTGATTTTGCTGCCCCTTATCCCTTGGAGGCGGTGTGCCTTTGGCTTTTGTGCTTTTAAGGTGCTGTGATGTTGGCGACTTGGGTCATTTGTGCTCTTGGTCGGTTTTTGTACTCTTGTGCATTGTTTGTCTGCAGATGTATTGTTGACGTCAGTGGTTGTTTGTGCACGTGGATGTGTCAGAATGTGACCTGCTCCTTTCCGGATGTGGTCCACACTCAGCCACCTCGGTCTCGTGACGTGCACAATGTCATGGTGATTGTTCTCCAGCCATGCTGCTCGTCATGTGGTGTCACTTGCATTGTCAGTGTGGCTCTCACATACGCATCTTTGCTGTGTTTTGCACGGGTGCATGTGCGTGTTGTGGAATTGGTGATGTGTGGGGTGGCACCCCTTTGGGCACATGGTGGACGGGGGCCTACTTGATGTTTGTATGTGTGCTGCTGTGTGCCACGGGGATCAGGGACATAACCCAGGGTCCTTGTGTGTGTGTGCGGTGTGCTGCACGTCATTGTGCATGGGTGCCATTGTGCCCGTCCCCACAGTCCCTGCTCGTTACTCACCCTGTTGATGGTGTGTCAGGTCATGTCGAGCAGTGTCCGGACTCCCGACTCCTTGCACCGTCTCCACACTGATGACTGTGGCCACCATTTGCTCCAGCTCCTCCTGTGGCGCAGGACTCCCACCTCCATTCGCCGTTGCTGCCTTCCTGTTGGCAGCGGTTTTCTGCTTGGTTTGGCTTTTCACATCGTGCCAGCGCATCTTGGCCTCCTCGACACTCCGGCTGCATTCACGATGGATTGCCATTTTTCCGTCTGTGTTGCCAATGACACGGTGGAGGTGACGGACAGTTGTTGTTAGTGCTCTGTCACCTCCGTGACGACGATCAGGTTGTCATGCGGACTGTACCCCATCTTCCTCTTCCACTTCTCCTTGGCCTTCCCAGTCCCCGAGGTTCCTTGCTGGTGGTCTGTGGGGCTTGTGGGGTTCGCGTTGACCTGGGCACTCATTTCGGGTGCATCCATATTTTCTTTATGGTGTGTTTTTCTTGTTCAGCTTTTATAGTGCATTTTCCCGCATGACGCGTGGGGATTGCAGGCGTTCGTGTTTTGCATTTTTGCAGCGTCACGTTAATTTTAACGCGGTCATTTGACGCGTTATCGTGGGACTATCGCATGGTGCCGCCAGGTTGGGAATACTACGTTAACACGGCGTTGTTTTCCCGCGATAGACTGCGATATGCAAAGTTGCGTTAAGCTAAACTTGCGGTGGTTATTTTTTATTGTATGTAGTTAATTAAAACCATTACAAAAAAATCATCGAAATGTCAATAAAATCAATATCGGTAATTATGTTTAAAAAAGGGAAAAACGGATCGAACAATTGTATCCATAAAATCACATCAGCAATTGTGTTTAAAAAGCAGAAAAGGGAAAAGAGAACGATTTGTCCAATTCCAGAGATTCGGAATTCATCGTAAATAAACAGGTTGTTGCTCAAATATTAGCTGCTTTTGTCCTTTTTCTAAAGTATTATGTAAGTTGGTGTGTAGTGCCAGTTTTGCTGAACTGCTACATCGTGGATGGAATGATGAGTTTAAATGCAATCCTACGATGCAGGGTGTCTCTCATTGCAGATCTCCTTACGGCTGTTGTGTGCAAAAAGTGCCAATATGCATGAATCCTTGACTACACTGCTGTATTCATAAGCAGGTATAAACTAAATGTTACAAGAACTCAAATTCCTAAGCGATATCATATGCTTTGTATGCTTTAAAGCCGGGTAGTTTCTGGAATGTTCACGGTCTGCTATCTCATTTTTTTTATGATCATGTGCAAATAACAAGTATTCTTTTGCTTATGGTTCAAAAAGACACGTGCGCGTTGGCGCTATGTGTTTGATTTAGATAATTGTGCACTAACTTTCTGCAGGAATTTGGCTGCCCTGCATGTGGTCTAGAGAGATTTACCGCTCAATAGATGCATGATGGCCGGTCGACATGATCTAACTTGTGAAGTACGGAGTGCTTGAAGTATGTATTGCCGTCTCAGATTATTCACAGCTGAGCAGATGCACACTAGATGGATGAGGGACTCATCAGCTTGGCCACAAAGTCTGCAGTGCATGGTTGGCCAGGATTGTTTCCATTTTGGTAACTGGTCTTTTGTCGTGATAGCTCCCAACCGAATCAAAAGTAGCTGATGCTGGGTTGATGGAGTAATATGCTGAACAAGGTGCGGTTGGGGAAATCTCGTCTCATATGAAGATAAGACCATCCAACCATGTTTTTTCTTCGTTAGGGCAGCTTTGTCCATTATCCAGGCCTTTTGTTTTGCTGCATTGTTGATTATTTTTTTTAATGCATTAAAACTATAGTCGGTATCCCAGGCATCATGCATATCGAGCGTTGTCAGAGATCGTTCTAGTACGGTGTGCCAAGATTTTCTTTCTTTGGGACGCCTTGCACTGCATAGCGCTGTTGGGAACCTACCGTGAGGGGAACGGTTTTCGCTCACTCCACGCCATTGCCATCGCCGTGAGGGGAACGGCTCCTACCTACTCCACGCTGCCGTGAGGGGAACGGCCTACATCTCCCAGCTGCCCCAGCTTCTCCCCGCCGGGATAAAGGCGCGGCTGCCCTCCCGCAGCGCGGGACGCCTTGCACTGCATAGCGCTGTTGGGAACCTACCGTGAGGGGAACGGTTTTCGCTCACTCCACGCCATTGCCATCGCCGTGAGGGGAACGGCTCCTGCCTACTCCACGCTGCCGTGAGGGGAACGGCCTACATCTCCCAGCTGCCCCAGCTTCTCCCCGCCGGGATAAAGGCGTGGCTGCCCTCCCGCAGCGCGGGACGCCTTGCACTGCATAGCGCTGTTGGGAACCTACCGTGAGGGGAACGGTTTTCGCTCACTCCACGCCATTGCCATCGCCATGAGGGGAACGGCTCCTGCCTACTCCACGCTGCCGTGAGGGGAACGGCCTACATCTCCGAGCTGCCCCAGCTTCTCCCCGCCGGGATAAAGGCGCGGCTGCCCTCCCGCAGTGCGGGACGCGCGCGGGCGAAGCCCGGGCCAAGGGTGGGCCCGTCTGCGCCCGTCAGAGGCCGAAGGAGGCCGGGCAGGGCCACATTATTGATCTAAGTTGTTGGATGTCCATTGCTCCCAAATTTTCCGCACGTAACCTGACTGCGAAAGATAAGATAGGGCGATTTGAGGGGTTTTCATACCAGTGTCTTTTCGCAGTATCAGTCTGGGAGCCGCGAGGGAAACGGATAGCTTTGAGTGTCTCTAATTTCCTGTAGTCCCCGGGGACCCAGGAGCACTTGTGACGTTTTAGTACGCGCTTAGGTGAGGTGGAGAGGTGTGGTGCAGCGGCCAGGGCAGCTGACTTCGGAGCACAGGGCTCACGGTTCGATCCCCGGCTCCTCGATCCCCGGCTCCGGTGGCAGATCAGCTCAGCACCATGTGACTCTGGGCAATAGCTCACTTAATTTCCACGACGGCCCCCAGCGCCTTGAGACCCGTAAGGGTGAGTAGTTCGCGCTTTACAAATACCGGATTATTATTATTATTATTATTAGAGGTACTATTAACTGATTGAGCGTCCACCGCAGCGCTAAGGTGAGTCCGTTATAGTTAGGTTGGGCTTCCCTCGAACAACTAGGACTTTAACCGGAACAGAGAACAGAGAATTTAACGGATAGGCACTGTGCCCAATCGTGCCTAATAGCCACGTCTTATATTGAATTGTGAGCAACCAGAGATGCAGATTATCGTTCTAGATATTTTTTAACTTTGGTGCTCTTCACCGTCACCATAAAACTGATTCCCGGTGTTTTAACATTTTTTATCGTCGTCGTTTTTGGTTTTACTCCTTTTTTTACTCTTTCTTGGTTTTAATATTCCCTTTTAACATTGTATTGTATGTGTGTCACAGTGGGATTTTTATGTGATATATCAATTTTTGCTTAGCACATGTCACTTTAAGGATTATTCTCTCTTTTTGCACTTTATAACCAATGGACCATTAGAATATTAAGTACTAGTATAGAGTATATTTGTGTGGTTGATAGATTTACATCTGCCCTCTTAGTCCTATTTTAGTCACTGTATTATATCCAGGGAAGAAACCCCTAGCTTGTAGGCCTTTTCTATTGGGACAAATTTGTATCTATCGCACGTATAGCCTCCTTTGTAGCACCCTCATGGCAAGGAGGAAGTTAGCGAAGTCTTTTTCTGCTAAATCATGTCCAACGATTGATTCATTTTTGGTTAAAGCGGTCAATGTTCTCACCGAGGAAATTGACCGTACTGAGAGGCGTCTTTCTATGGGCTCAAGCTTTATCGGGGTAGAACAGGGAAATGGGGCCGGGGTTGGGACCCCTCTGGCCCCTTAAATGCGAGCGGATCCAGTAAATCGACCAATAATTCCTTGGCAGCCGAGGAGCTTGAGCCGGTCGTTATTGATTCAGGAGGGATTTGTGGGGACCTTACTCAAATATCTATGACTCCTAACTTGACGGTCCTTGAAAGCCCGCCGCTACCGATACCGATAAAGACCAGGGGAAGTAGAAAGAATACCCTAGAACAGGGGAATTTTAATTCTAAGGCCAAAGCTAAAACAAATGTTAAGAGTATTCGAAATAGGAAACCTGCCGATCCCTTGTCCTGTGCAGACCCCATACTTCAACAATTAACATTAGCGACTATCTCTGACAAAATTTTAGAGCTCCTAAGGCCGCTTTATGATAAATTGGACATTTTAGCTAGAGAAATCTACAAAATTAGTGGAGTACTGGATATAGTTAACTGTAAATTTCAAAAGGAGCCACTTAGGGATCAACAAAAGGATGTTATTATAGACCCTATTATTATAGACTCTATTGACCCGACTGTAGGTAATGATCGCAGAGATCGTAGTAAATATTGCAAGGAGCGGGCCCCTATTACACAAGCTGAAAATAGGGAAAAAGATAGAAATATAGTAATAGGAAATTCAACTACTAATAGTGGTTCTGCACTACCCCTAAAGGAGCTAGTAATGAATAAGCCAGACGGACTTAAATCATCTGATCCTATAAAGTTAGCTGGCCTAAGTTCCTTAGCCCATGGGGATAGGATAATGGCCCGGTTGCAAATTTGCCTCCCGAATGTAGTCCCTATGTTGTAATTTTGGCCAACGTCCCTAAACTCCAAATTGGGCAGGCAGAAGAACATGGTTCACTAATGAATAAAGTAGTGTTTTGGCTGACTAATAGCTGTGGTTATCCTATGGAAGGAATAAACCAGATTTTAACAACCCGTAGAGTGGGCTGGATCGGGCCTTTGAAAAAATGCTTTGAAGGGGACTGTATCATCATTAATTTTAGATCTCCAAGATGGGCATCCAATACCCTTAAAAATGCACCACCCCCCATACGGGGGGAATTCAATACTCACTCTTCTCCCCCTGGGGTATTTTTATAGACATCTGAGGGTGATGGATGGAAATGTAAGCTGGCCTCCAAATGGATCCTTGCTAGCTCCCCCCCAGGTTTCAGCCCTGCCTTATTTTGCAATCCCAGTAACTAATAGGTTTCAGGCTCTGAGTAGTTTGGATACCAATGATTGACGTGAGGGACCGATACGGGCTAATGAGGTTGCACTCAAGAGTTATTTACCTAAAAGCCCTATGATGGAAATTTTAAATGCTAAGATCATTACTAGTAAAGCTGGTTTATGCATGATAGAGCGATGTGAGTTGTTATCCACTAACATAATAGTGAGAGCCAGTATCCCTAGTAATTCAGAAAGTACTCCAGTAGAATCTATTATTATTAGTAAAGAAGTGGGACACGAAGCACCCCCCCAGGAATTCTATGAATCTAATATGGGTAAAGGGTACCAAGTCACAACATGGAATATTGCTGGGATTAAAAGTAAAATAGGTACACCATCATGGTCAGATTTTATTTTGGCCCAACACGATATTATATGTTTACAGGAGACGTGGTGTATCGACCCAATATATGTAGAGGGTTTTACCTCTTATTGGTTACCAGCCCAGGCCTCCCCTTCGGGTAGAGCTAAGGGCGGCCTGCTGATTTTGATTTCTACTAATTTGGATAAATGTAAAATCAAAAGTTGTACTATTGTGGGAACTTATGCCCAGATTATGTGGATGTCTTCTACCGTGGGTAATGATGTTATTTTGATTAATTTTTATAACAATCTGTTTAATTCTCAACGTAGCTCTATTGTCCATATCTTGGAAGGGGAACTTGAGAAATTGACCAGTACCATTAGGAAACCGATTACCATTCTTTGGGTTGGCGATTTTAATGTTCAAATATGCCCTTTATCCCTGACTAAAGTTTGTGGGCCTAGGAGGGGGGAATTTGAAGATGATTGTTATATGCATTTCCCCATTGTGAATATGGTAGTGCCTTAAATGATGTCATTGTCAAATTGGATTTAGAATTACTGTATTGTGCTACCGACAAAAATAACACGATATGTCCCACATTCACAGGTAGGAATGCATCGTCTAATATTGATCACATTATTATTTCTAGTAATAGTGTACATTTATTTTCAACACCCTGGATAACGGACCAACCAACTAGTGACCATAATAGTATTTCTCTGTATTTATTATGTTGGGGTTTTAAAAATACCATCAGTGTTCCACACAGCCTATGTATTGCCCCCACCAGACCGAATGGTGTCCGGATTAAATGGGCTGGTCTGGACCCATCTAAAATTCAGCATGATGTGATTTCACAGTGTCAGAATGAAATCCAAGCTTGTTTAGGGGATGAGGTTGACCCAGTACTGTTGCTTATAAATTTTACTAAGATCAATAATACCGTGGAGAACCTTCTGCTGAAACCAGTGTGTAGGAATAAAAAACCTAAGGTGGGATGGTTTGATGATAACTGTGTGGGGGCTTTGGGCCGCCTCAAACTAGCTCTGGGGTGTAAACCAAGAAACCCGGATTTAATTAAGGCCTTACGTGCAGAATACGCTTTAGCCCTAAAAATCAGGAAATTGGAACTCCAAGAAAGAGCCTGGGAAGACTTAAGCCTGGCAGCTGATATTAAAAATAACAAACTTTTTGGGATACTGTTAATAGTTCCTTTTTGAAGGACGATCATGTTCCTGAATTTAATTCTTATGTTAACTGTAACTCATGGGTAGCTCATTTTTCTACCATTTTTAATCCTTTCGATAAAGATGTCCCATTCACCCTGTCTAATCATACCCCTGTTGTATGGCCAAAATTGCCCTTGTTAATTAGTATAGAGGAGGTTTTTGAAGGCATAATTAGTAGTAAGGGGGTAAGGCACCGGGTCCCGACGGGGTCCCGATAGACTTTTATAAAAACGATATGGTTTTATGGTCGCCGTTTTTAACCAGAGTTTTTAATGTCGCCGTTGAGACTCATTTCCCTTTATCTTGGGGCCAGTCGATTATAATACCAATTTACAAGAAGGGTGTTAAGACTGATGCTTGTAATTATCGCCCGATTTCTTTATTGGACTCGTCTATAAAGATTATGAGTAGGGTCATGTTATCAAGACTCGAGACCTGGGTCCAAGAAAAGTCAGTCCTTACCCAAGTGCAATATGGGTTTAGAAAGGGTGTTGGCACACTGGAGCAGTGTGTCAACCTGGACCTTCTGATCGGCAAGTACACATTAGCTAAGGAGGGAAACTTATATTTGTGTTTTGCTGATCTAAGCAGCGCTTTTGATTTGGTAGACCACTCCATTTTATGGCCCTTATTGTTGGATATGGGCGCCCCCAAAGAGATTATATTTTTCTTGGCAAGATTATATGGGGAGTTATCAAGTAGGGTGCGGTACGGTCATTTAGGCGAACTTACTCCGCCTTTTAAAGTTAAAAGAGGCATCCGACAGGGCTGCGTCTTAGCTCCATTACTTTTTTCATTGTTTATCAATGAAGTTGACGCAGCACTGAAATTGTTTGAGTCGGATGCCCCTAGGGTGGATGGGAAGTCTGTTCCAATTCTTCTATACGCCGATGATGCAGTTTTACTCTCTCGCACCCCAATGGGGCTACAGCGTCTTATCGATAATTTTATTGTTTTTATTACTAAAAGAAAACTTTTAATTAACAAATCAAAAACTTTTGTTATGGCTTGTGGTAGGAACCCTATAACATCTAGCTCATATTTTATTGAAGGCTCCAAAGTCCAGATAGTTAAGACATTTTGTTACCTGGGTATTACTTTTGCAGGGAATAGGTCATGGGCCCAGGAACAGGATAATGCCTGTTCTAAGATGCTTAGAAACGTAAATGGTATTTTTAGATTTGCGGCTAAATTGGGAAACCGACGCATTAAAGACATGATGACAATTTATGAGATACGATGCGTTACCGCAGCTCTTTATGGGGCAGGTGTTTGGGGTCATTTTCAAGGTAATTTATTACAACAAGCTGAAAATTCGTTTTAAAACGCTTACTTTGTGCCCCCTCTTCTGCTTCTACGGAATTGCTCCACCGTGAGGTGGGCATTAGATATATTTCAGATCTGGCTTCAACACGACCCCTTTTATTATGGAAATCAATATGGTCAAAAGAGGAAACATTATTTACTCAATCTATCATACGGGATTGCCTCAAATTGGAGAATTGTTTAAAAATACCCTGGCTCAATTATATTATTTATTGGTTTAAATCTTTATTCAATTGTGATATTAGAACGGATCCTGAGTGTACTCTTTCTGTTGCTAGAGCTGAGATAAAATTAACTATGTTAGCAAATAAAATAGAGGCTCGTTCTTGTGTTCTCAAGAATCAATCAACTTTCCTCTTTTATTCGCAATTGGATCTTAAACTGGGTTTTCAAAGTTATTTATCAGCAGTGACTAGAGTTTCACATCGATTTGTGTTGACACGCCTAAGATTGGGTATCGTACATCATCTTGTTAATTTCCCAATTATGAAACAGTGTTCTGTTCATGTATGCCCATGTGATGGAGTCTCAAGACAAAGCTGCTGCCATATGTTATTATTCTGTCTATTTTATTCTCATCTTAGGAGATTTTATTTAAAACCTTTTTTCCTATACTACAATATAAGATCCACTACAGATGCCCTGAACCTGCTTTTTAGATTGGATGATCCACGATTATGCTTTTATTTAGCTACTTTTCTCTTGAAATCCATTAATGTTAGGAAATCTATGATTATTGATATTTGATTGTGTGTTTTAAAGGTATTATAAATGAATTTATTATATGTAATTATATGCATTTGCACTTTTGAATTGGGATAATATATGATATAGTAAATGTCTGGACTTTCATGTGATTTATGCACTTGCACTTTGTATCTGTATTAACATGTTTATGCACTTTGATGTATCCGCTTTTTATCCCACTGTCTCATAATTTTTTTTGATTTTTCTATAGATTGAGCTTTTTATGTCTGTATTTGCTTATATGGTTGATTTATTTAACCGAATAAAAGCTCTAAAATCGAATCGGGTTGGTTTTTTATTTCTGTCCAGCAGTACCCCAACAAGGAGTCCTCTGTTGCTGTTTTTAGTTTCCAGCACATCTTTATTATTGCCGCTTGTCTGATCGGATATTGGTTTAATAACCCGAATTCCAGGCGAACTTGGGCTTGAGAGGTGTACTGCGGAATCCGGAAGACTTGTTTGAATAAGCCTGATTGCAGTAAATTCAAGAAGTTGGCGTCTTGGCCTTTGTATAGTTCGGAGCCGTATGTAAGAGTTGGTAGGAACTTGGCAGCAATGACTTTGAGTAAATGGGCAATCGATGGACACTTTAATTTCAGTTTTAACATATTCAGTGCAAATCATAATTTATTTGCTTGAGCTTTTCTGATGTTTAAGTGCTCTTTGAGTGTAAACCTTGTGTCAACCATTACTCCCAGATATTTATAGGAGGCACTCTGCTCTATTCGATTTCCTGCTGCATACCACTGGTGTTTTCCCCTGTTGGGCACCTTGTTTGCTGAGAAACACATGACCTTGGTTTTGTTGTAGTTGAGAGTCAACCCGAGCTCCTTAATGTATTCCACCAGCTTTGAGATCAAGCGTTGGAGTCCCACTGGCGTCTGACTGCATAAGACAATATCATCAGCATATTGCAAGCTTCTTATTTTGCGGTTTGGAAGCTTCGGGGGGTAACTTTGGACTTCTGATAGCCTCCTATCTAAGTCCGCAGTGAAGATGTTAAAGAGGCTAGGTGCCAGCATGCATCCCTGCTTTAGGCCGGTGCACGTAGGGATCCTAGCTGTCGTTCTTTCTCCATTGCCCAGTTTTATCTGGACCCAGGTGGATGTGTACAAGTTGACAATGGCCCGTAGTAATGATGAGGGAACACCCCATTTTGCCATTTTTTGCCACAAAAGTTCTCTGGGTACCATGTCAAACGCTGCTTTTAGATCGACAAAGCAGGTGTACAGTTTGGTTGATTTTCGTTTGAAGTTTTCCACGAGGAGATTCAAAGGCAAAAGGTTGGACAACGTGCTGGTACCGTGTCTAAAGCCTGTCTGTGTGACTGGGATGATCTTGCTGGCAGAGACCCATTCTTCCAGAGCTGTCAGGAGGTTTGCCGTGTATATTTTTGCTTCTATGTCAATTAATGCGATTAGCCTGAAGTTCGCGAGATCTGACCTGGCGCCTGCTTTGAAAATAGGATGTAGAACCCTACCTCTCCAGGATGCTGGTATAATATTTGTTTGAAAAGCATAATTAAATAGTGGCATGAAAAATTTTCTGCCCAAAATGATTTGTCTTGTCTAAAAAGCGCATTTGGTAAACAATTTGGGCCGGGGGCTCCGCTAGATCTAAGGTTTTTTATAACCCTTTCAACCTGGTTGGTTCGAATCCAGTTTTCTTCAAATGGATTATCTGGATTGGCTTTGTTTGATTGATATATTGCGTTATAATCTGAATTTCCGACTTGGTGGTTAATGTTTTCGTTCGTGTTGCTTTTGGCTAAATGGGCTATCCAATCAGCCTCTAGGATATTTGCGTTGTGTTGGCGGAAAGATCCGTTTGCTATATTATTTATTTCCAACCAGAATTTCCTATTATTGTTTGATTTGCTTATGTCCAATAATTTTAACCAGATTTCTGTTTGTTGTTTTCTTTTTGCAGTCCAAACTTCTTTTTTGTAATTCTGCCTTAGTTGGTATATTTGATGCTTATCGCCTTCGCTCGTCTTCAATACGTTTCCACATCATTTTCTCATTTCTCGGTTGAATGACTTTTTTTCACTGCTAAGGAGATTAAGGGCTCTGTTGTTTTTAACCTTGGGTTGTTCCCATGATATTTTTCCTGTGAAGGGAATTCGGAAATCAGCATCGTGATCATGTTCACCCAAGATTCCCATGGCTGTATCAAGTTTTGTTCTTGTGTGGTCGATGGTAAAGACTTTAAGTAATTCATTATTTCACCAGCCTTTTTGCCATTCCACGCTAGCCTTTTGAGGTTGTATGGACGGGGTAACGGAAAGATTTTTACTTTCCTCTGCTCTTGGTGTGTAAATATGAAAGTCAATTAACTGCGGGCTGTGGTCGCTCTCTAATCTGTGCGTTATTTGATAACTAGAGATTGTTTGTAGTAGTTCAATGTCCACAATTGTGTAGTCAATGATCGAATGTGTCTGTTTTGATATTCTTGTAGGTCTCGCTGGTTGGTCTTGTGGGAAGTGGCCGTTTAGAGTGATCATCCCTGTGTCTTCTAAAATTAAGGCGCACAGTTGACCATGACGATCTTTTTTCGATTATTTGTAATTACTGGGGGAATCTTTTTCCCTTTGACTTTACTTTGTTGTTTCTTTTGTGCATGGTCCATTTGAAGTAAAAACATATTGAAGTCGCCAGACAACACAATTCCTGCCTGCGGGTAGGTTGATTGCAGTGATTTGATCAGTGCTTTAAGGGTCATCATTTTCTCCTGTTTAATTTTTGATGCTGGGTGGATATATACATTGCATATGATTAGGAGCTTTGTCTCATTTTTGTGTCGCAAATCGCTGAGTGGAGGTGGTGAGATTTTTATACATTGAATCCAGGTTTGTCCTAGGTCAATCGATTCATAGGACCAAGGCATGCTTGTGCTTAATTAGATTGATAAACCACCAGATGGTCTGCCTGAAACTTTGACTTTGGATGCGATTTGCTGGAATTCTTTAAAACCATTGATCAGCATGGGAGCCAGTGACCAGGTTTCCTGGAATAGAAGAATATCGAACTTTTTTAGGATGGTTTGCAAATCTTCCTCGGTCGCCTAGCTACCCAGGCCGTTGATGTTCCAAGAACACATTTGTAATTTATTTTTTCATCCTGTATTTTCCTTTATCTCCATGCCCCGTGTGGTTGGATAGAGGACTTTTCGGGCTTGACTAGCTACTCCTGGTGCGACTTGATGGATGATGCGTAGATTTGACCAGCTTTCCTGTGGGTTTGCTGTGGGACCTACTGCCCCCCTAAGTGAACCACTGTTCGAAACTGATCTTAACTCAGTTATTAAACTTAAAGGACCGGGATATCGTTCTATTTCTATAGTTCTTATTTCTATTCCCCATTTGGCAAAAAGGTCTCTGTGATTCCACACGTCCGTTGTAATTTTTGAATCGCTCCAGGTTACAACCGTCGTTTCTCTACCTTTAGCGTTTGGTGGCGTTTTGAATTGAACGCTTTCTATGTGATTTGTGTTTAGATGTTTTAGCGTTTCAATAGTATTTGCCAACTTTAGTACTGCACTACGATTGAGTATGTCGTGATTTCCTTTTGAGATATAATGTGGAATTAATTCTAACTTTACTATGCCTTCAGGGCGAGCTTGGCCTTCGTTGATTTGCGAGCGATTAGCTCTGTGGCAATGTGGACTTGCAGAAATTCTACTGAATGTTATTTCTCCTGCCGATATGATCCCCTCTGTTGCAAGTTGGGAGCAAGTTGTTTTTACCACAGCTTGATCGATTTTGACCATTTTTGTTTCTTGTAATCTTGCTTGGTTTACTGAGAGTGAGCAATGGTCTATCTGATTTGCCCAGCCGTTACTGGGTGTTGGAAGTTGCAGCAACTGTACCACGTTTTTGCTTTTTTTGCTTTTACTTGTTTGGGGAAGTATTGGAGTATACTTTGTTGTTCTACCCGTGGGTTTTGCCATGGTTTATCGTCCTTATCTTGTTCTTTATTGGGAGGAAATGATTGCCTGGGATCTTTGTGATTAGTTGTCTGCTTTAAAGTTGGATCAGATGGACGACTGTTCGTGCCGTGGTTTTCTGGTTGGGGACTAGGTTCAGACAAGTTTTTGTTGTTGTATTTGTTTGTCTTGGCTTCCAATTTCCTATTCCTTGGACTTGTTTCATTTAAAATCGTTTGTTGGTCGCTAGATCCAGATCGCTTTAGAGGCTCTTGCAGGCGTATCTGTGCTGTGACTTGGCTACTCTTTTGTTTGTTTTGCCTTGACTTTCTCAGTCTCTTGCGTTCCCGTTTTGTTAATGGATTACTAAAATTTTGTAGCTGTGGTTTCAAAACGGCTGCGTCGGGTATCAGTTTGTCGCAAGAATCACCGTTTTGATAATTGCTTCGCATTGATATGATATTTAGTGTTTCTGTATGTGTTTCTAGGTTTGAGTCTCTTAGAGTGCCATCCGTTTCCTCTAATTCTTCCGTGTTTTTTGAGGTACCCGCTGATGATTTGATGTTCTGTTGGATCACGGCAGTGTTAATTAGAGGATTATCGGCAGTTGTGGCCGTTGTTTTTTTTACTTCTGCCAATATGTCTGTCAGAATCGATGGAATGGATTTTAATTGATGCATGGTGCTTGAACATCGACATTCGTGATATGTTGTATGTGGGTCTTTCTGCACCCGCTCAATTATGGAGTTTAGTGTTTGGATTTTCCGTTCTATACCTGAAGCGTGTAGCGCGAGAGCTTGCAGGAGGTCTACTTGCAACTCTAGTTTTTCTGAGTGTTGGAATAATGCAGATGAGATAGTTTCCATTATATTGATTAATGGGGGCCATAGCGGAGCTTGTAAGAGTGAAAAATGGTCTGTCTGATTGGCGTCAGGTCGTGGGCTGCGGAGGATGTTACTTCCTAAAATAATCATGGAATTGTCTTTAAAGTCTCCCAACAAGCTTGTGCTTGGTTGTGTAGGGGATCCTGGCCCCGATCTGGGCTTTGTTTGTTGATCTAGTCTTGCATTAGCTTCAATACCAATTCCTGATCCTATCTTTATTGGTGAGAGTATCGTGTTTTGATCGTAATTGAAAAAGAGCCCTGTTGTTGGCTGCTCATTTTGGGTGAAAAGGGAGATTTGTGCCATCTGAGCTGCTTGTTTTGGCCCAAATGAATTTATCAAATGTTCCTGAATTTCTAAAGCTGATTTGTGTTGGTCACATTTACCCATCCCATCCACTGTGGCATTAAGAATGATGCATGCCTGGTCTTCGGCTGAATTGACTCCACAGAGACGGGGAGGTGCTCCAAGGCTTACGGAGCGCCTCTTCCTATTTTCATCTAATTCTTCCTTTGTTGGGCTGTTTTGTGTTTTTTCCAGTGATTCATTTGCGTTTATCTGGGCTGTCACTGTTACTTGGTTGCCAGTTATTTTAAGAATTTTTGTGATGCTAGGGATGTCTTCCGATGGGATATTTGTTTGTGCGCTAGCCATGTCTGGCTTGGTTGTCAATCCTGTAGGTTCTATTGAAGCCAGCGTTTTTGTGGTTAAATCCTGGGGTCTAGTTGTTCTGGTTGTTCTGGTTGTTCTAACCTGATATTGGAAAAAAGGGGAGATTAAAAAATCTGTGATTTTTGTGTTACTTCCTGCTGGTTTTTTCTTTGGCGTTGATAACGCTGTTGGTGATAACGTTGGCAATGCTGTTGGTGGTAATTCTGAGTTTGAATCTAATTGTGATGCTTCTGCGTGTAAAACGGGAGCGCTTTTATTATTATTCCTGCTGGTTAGACAAACTTTTTTCTTTGGCTTTGCCTTGTTTCTTATTCTCCCCGATCTCATGTCTTGATGGGTGGCTTAAATACACCCTTTTTTGTATTGTTTGTTTATTATTATTTATTTATTTTTTGCTCGTTTTATTATCTTGTATTTCCTTTGCTTCAGCGCGCCAAGCCTACACTGTTTAAAAAACGATTTAGAAGCAGGAGCAGGGCACTCAAGCTGACCGCTAGCCGCACACAACCTAGTTGGGTCGCTTTCGCGGTCAGCTGGGCTCAACACTGAGTGACCGCCACTAGGGCAGTCACGCTCTCTGCTCTGTGGACTGCCCCAGTCCAACCATGTCCAACAGTATGTCCAACAGTATAAGTGGGGCAATGCAATATGATACGTTGTGCGTTTAACCCGTTTAACCCGTTGAAGCAATGGGCTGCACTCCCCCCCTCTCACGTCAACAAGGGGAACAAGGGGGATTGCAAGGGTACTACAAAGGTTTTTTTTTTCCCCAAACTTAATGCTGAATACTTGCAGTTTAAACTGGGTTACGGCTGCCTACACAGCCGAGTAAGGGGAGCCTTGATCCACCCAATAGAAGGGAGAAAGAGGGTTACCGCTGACGTTGCGTGAGGCCGGATGACCAGGTGACCGGAGAGCTGGAAAGGTTGGTTGACCGGAAAGCTATGGTATCAGCTGGATAATGGGACCGGGACTGGAAGCCGGAAAGCCGCTGAGAGCCGTCGGGTGCTGCGAGCCGCTGTGAGCTGCGATGGGGCCACAGGGGGCCGGGGTCTAGTTTGCTTCCCCCCGCTCTCCCTCACTCCCTGCTCCTCGCGCCGTCCGCTGTGCTGTGCGCTCCATGCTCTGCTCTGGCCCGGAACCTCGGGCACACTGGTACATGGTTCGCGGCTCTCTCCCCCAAACTGAGGTCTCCGTCTCCGTACCTCCGCCGCTGCACCTCTGAGCCACCTCTGAGCCGCAGTACTCTCCTCCTGCCGCTTGCTTGCCTCCACCAGACACTGTTCATCTGGTGTTTTATTTTACCCTAGCCTGATGGTACAACATTTTCCCCTGCATGTGCCTTGTTTCCCTTGAAGACTTCTTTTGTATCTCTCATTGTTTTAAAGTGGGAGCTGTCACAGAGTAGAACAGCTTGCTAAGAACAGAACATGTGGGGTGTGCATTTGAAATCATGAGAGAGAGAGGTGAGGAATGTACTTTTGGTCTCAAAGTGCAGTGTTATGAGCAGTGGTCACAAATGTGCATTGTGTTGTACATTGAGAGATGAAGTATGTGATGCTATAGGCAGTGCTGCACAAATGTGCATTGTGTTGTACATTGGGAAGTATTATGAAGCTCTTACTATTGGCTTTGACATGCCCTCATGTCATCTTGAATTCTGACTCTGTCTTACTTGAGCTTTTTGCGCGCACAGGCAGGCCCCCAGATTGCTCAAGTTGTTTAGGTTATCCACGTTCAAGGTTGCTTTGTTATTGTTGAATTTAATGCCGGAGTCTTTCGTAAGCTTCGTTAAGATAAAGGCTGGAACATGTGAGAATGTAGAAGGACTGTGAGAACTTCTTTGCCCTGGAATGCTTGCATGGAAAGTGGCCAATTCCAGTAAGTTTCCTTGGCGCAGAGGGAAGGCCTCTCAGAACCTTCTAGTGTGTTTTGAGATTATAAAGCAGGGGCTTGTTGACTTAGAGACCAGGATTGTTCGAGCCTGAACTGTGGACGCATTGTCAGTGCAGGCATCTGGTTGCTGAGTCTCCTGTCCTCGGCTGTGTATCCCCCAGTCTGGAGTGGGCCAGGATGAAGTTTGCACCAGCTGAAGTGTTTGATTTTTGATTGTTGCCATTGTGATGTGTGGCTGTTTGCGTGCATATTCAGTTTCCAGTGGCCATAACAGTCATTGTGATGCGTGACTGTCAGTGTGCACATCCAAGGTAACCATTTGATGTATTTAGTGTATATATCTTTCTGATTTCTTGCAGGACTTCCAGTATAACTTTCTAGTGTTTTATGCCCGCTTGTGTTTTATTATCGATGCATTTAATAGTTGCATTTGCTAAGTGTGTTATTATTGCTTGCATATATATATATATATATTCACTGAAAAAAACATAGGTTTTAGGGACAGTTATAGTTAGTTGGACATTGCACTCGTACAAAACCCGTGAAATTCCCCCGTTATAGTTAGTTCAGCTAACTATAACTCGCGCCCCGTAATGCACTGCTGATGACGTCACATATTACATCACTCATGACATGGTCAGTGACATCACTGATGACATCACTGATGACATCTCAAATGACATCACTGATGACATCATCCAGTGACTGTGTGTTTCTGTAAAGTTTAAATATGTTTAATATATATAGGAAAGGCGTATTGAAGAATGAGTGGGTGTATAAGTGTCTGAATGGATGATTTAGTAGGTGTGTGACTAACTCTATAAGTGAGTGATTAAACGTATCTTACTGAATGCATGGGTTAGTGACTAAACTGGGTGAATGTCTGTATCCGTCTGTCTGTTGCTGTGTAAGTGGCTGCATGGGTTTGTGAATAGCTACATGAGTATCTATATGAGTTATTGATTGGTTGTCTGAGTATCTGTATGGGTGCCTGAGTGTTTGTGGGGGTGGGGTGTGTGTGACTCTGTGCATAGATGTGTAAGTGGGTGATTCACTGGGTGCATGGTTTCAAGAGTGCATCTGTGATGGACTGTATGGGTGGGTAAGTGTGTGTATGGGTGTGTTAGTGAGTGAATGTATATCTCAGTGGTACATGTGTGAGTAACTACATATGTGAAAGGCAGTATATATGTGTGTTGGAGTATATAAATGGCTATAAGTGAGAGTGTGTGATTGTGAGAGTGGCTGTATGGATGAGTGTGTACTTGTATCAGTGATTGTATAAGAGCGTAAGAATGTGCTAGTATTTGTATGAGTAAGTGAGCTGGTGTGTGTATAACTGTATAGGTGAGTAAATGGCAGTGTGATTAATTATTTGCATGACTGACTAGGTGTATGAGTACCTCTATGGATGAGTGGCGGTGTGTGAGTGTCTATGTAGGTGTATGAGTGCATATGATAGTCCTGTACTGAGTGACCGTAAGTATGAGTGACTGTACGGGTGAGTGAGTGGATGTGTGTGTAGACCTAAGAATCAGTGAGTGGGTATGTAGTTATTGGTGTTGGAGTGTCTATGGTTTTGCGAATGGCAGTCTGTAATTTAGAGTGGGTGTATCAAAGGTTATATTAGGGTGTGAGGAGGTGCATCAGATTATCACATGGATGATGTCATCAGTGATGTCATCAGTGATGTCATTTGAGATGTCATCAGTGATGTCACTGACCATGTCATGAGTGATGTAATATGTGACGTCATCAGCAGTGCATTGCGGGCGCGAGTTATAGTTAGCTGAACTAACTATAACGGGGGAATTTCACGGGTTTTGTACGAGTGCAATGTCCAACTAACTATAACTGTCCCTAAAACCTATGTTTTTTTCAGTGAATTTGTAAGGTTTTTTAAATGCTAATTTCTAACTATA
The DNA here is from genome assembly GCA_963921515.1 of Calotriton arnoldi. Classification (NCBI taxonomy): domain Eukaryota; kingdom Metazoa; phylum Chordata; class Amphibia; order Caudata; family Salamandridae; genus Calotriton; species Calotriton arnoldi. The sequence continues at coordinate 25,138 of CAWUFW010019698.1, read as the reverse complement.
ACGTGCCTGAAACCTATGGTTTTTTCAGTGAATTTCAAAGGTTTTTTAAATGCTAATTCCTAATTATAACATGTCTGAAACCTATGGTTTTTTTCAGTGAATTTCAAAGGTTTTGTAAATGACAATTTTTAAATGTATTAATTGTTATCTTTATTTTTTGATACTGATTTACTACATTTTTTTAAACTATTTATTTTTAGATATTTTATTTTTAAATTACATTGTAATTACATTATACATTACATTACAAAATATACTTTCTCAGAATGAATTACTTTAGTTTAAATACTTTGCAAATAGGCAATAGACTTTTAAGTACAGTAGTTACAGTTGTTGCAATGGGCAACACAATTTCAAACACAATGCAACATTGAGCTCAATGTGAATTTCTAGTTAAATGCAATTAGTTACTTTATGGATTACTTTTCTAACCACAGGACTGGATCCTAGATTCAGTCCTGGGACATCTCCTGTAAACAGTTGAGTAAAAGCGTTTTGGTTACAGTAGTGATTTTTAAAGAATATTATTGTATTTTAAAAGTTGACAGAAACTTTTTCACATAGAATCCCCAATGTTATCCTATGGGAGGAAATTCACTTAGCAGGTAAGTAGTGTTATCGTTACTTTTTCTTACTCAGTGGTGGATCCTGGATCCAGCACTGGTGCATCTCCTGTAAACAGTTGAAAGAATGCGTTTAAGTCATACAGGCAATTTTTAACGAATATTTGTAGTTTGTGAAAATCGACACTTTGAAACTTTTCTGCTGAAAACCGGACAATGGATTCCTATGGAAGGAAATACAAGTTACTGGTAAGTACGGTTAGAATTACTTTTCAGGGTCAGTGCTGGGCTAAAAGATGCAGCACTGGGTTCTCTCCTGATAACAGGTGAGTAAATCGGAATTCGTAGTTCGGCTGATTTTAGAGGAATATTATAAAGTTCCAAAACTCCACACTTAGAAGAATTTCCAAGTGAAACCAGTCAATGTTAGCCTATGGAAGGAAATTCAAGTTACTGGTAAGTACGGTTAGAATTACTTTTCATGATCAGTACTGGTCTCAAAGATGCAGCACTGAGGTCTCTCCTGATAACAGGTGAGTAAATCGGAATTCGTATTTTGGCTGATTTTAGAGGAATATTTGCACAATGGTGAAGGAAGGGGTGGGGCCTGAGGTGACATGTCTGCAAACACGCCCTGTGGCGCGTTTAAGTTGGAGAATTAATTCCTCCTCAATCCCAAGGGTCCCTAGGGGCCAACTAGCCCACCAGGTACCTCCAGTATGCGCTAGAGAGCTGAGTTGCAGAGAGGTGTTCAGAGGCCACGCCCCTTTTACAACACTCTGCAACGCAGCTCCGTGGCGCTTACTGGAGGTACCTGGTGGGCTAGTTGGCCCCCAGGGACCCTCAGGATTGAAGAGGAATTAATTCCTGAACTTAAAACACGCCACGGGGCCTGTTTGCACACATATCACCTGAAGCCCCGCCCCCTCCCTTCACCACAGTGCAGTTGGGGGATTAACTCCCCTTGAATCCTGAGGGTCCCTGGAGTCCAAGTAGCCCACCATGTACCTCCAAAAAGCGCCACAGAGCTGCGTTGCAGAGAGGTGTAAAAAGGGGCATGGCCTCTGTACACCTCTCAGCAACGCAGCTCCTGGCGCATACTGGAGGTTCCTGGTGGGCTAGTTGGCCCCAGGCACCCCCAGTATTCAAGGGAGTTCGTTCCCCATCTGCAAACGCGCCAGGGCGCGTTTGCAGACTGCTGCAGCGAGGGGGCGGGGCCTCAGGCACGATGCCGGTCTTATTTTTTTTTTTAACTTTTTTTTTTGTATGGCAGGGGGGCTGCGTGGCCCCCCTTCCCTCAGCCACTTTTGGCCCCGGAGACCCCATCCCCCGGGGCATGAGAATTTTTTTTTTTTTTAAATTAAAAAAAACGGGAAGGGGTCGCATGGCCCCCCTTCCCTGGGCCTCTATTGGCCCCAGGGACCCCATCCCCCGGGGCACGCCCACTGTTTTTTAAATAAAATATTTGGAGGGGGCTGCGTGGCCCCCTCCTCAGGCCATTTAAGGCCCGGGGACCCCATCCCCGGGGCCGGCCTTGCGTCTTTTTTATTTTTTATTTTTGGGAGGGGGGCTGCGTGGCCCCTCCCGGGCCACTAATGGCCCCAGGGACCCCATCCCCGGGGCCTGGCCACTCGTTGGGGACTGTGGGGGTCCCCAATCCCCGCATGGTCCCGCCGGCTCCCCGCGTCCTGCGGGAGCCGGCATTGCTTTTCCATAAGGGAGCTGCTGACATGCAGCTCCCTTATGGAAAGCAATTCTGCTTTGCTTCATTGAAGCGAGAGCAGGTTTCCTGCTCTCGCTTCAATGAAGCAAAGCAGTTTGCAATGACAGGGCGGGAGCCGCGAGGCTCCCGCCCTGTCATTGCAAACTACAGTGTCCCGGGGTAGGCACCCCGGGACACTGTAGGAGCCGGCCCTGGGGGTGGCGGTCCCCAGGGCTATCAAGGGCTCCAGGAGGGGGCTGCGCGGCCCCCTCCCATCCTGTGCACAGCCCCGGGAGGTGGTGGTCCTCGGGGCTAGGGGTCCTAAACGGACCCCCACATTTTATTATTTAGTGCCCCGGGGAGGTGGCGGTCCCGGGGCGTGTGGGGGCTCGAGCCCCCCACACAGGTTATTTAAAAATAAAAAAAAGAAGCCCCGGGGGGTGGCGGTCCCCGGGGATGCGGGGGGGCCGTGTGCCCCCGCCAGCATTATTTTTATAAATCCCCGGGGGGTGGCGGTCCCCGGGGCTTGGGGGGCCTTAGAGGACCCCCATGTTATTATTTGATAAACCCCGCATGCACCCGGGACTTGGCCCACCCAGGGGCCAATTAACAACGAAGTGCGGGAGCAACTACTGAACGGATTTACACCATTTAAATAAAAGGTCGCTGTCTGAACCAAGCGCTACCTTTTTGCAAAATTTGGTGTAATTCCGTTCAGCAGTTCGGGCTGTAGCCGTGTCTAAAATTTCCTATGGGAATTAACATGGAGAAAACACGTTTTGGGAACCCCCTTTTTTCTCGGCCCCCGCTTGATGAATCACCCCGAAACTTTCAAGACAGGAGCGGACCGGAGCGCCCCACTAGTTTTGAACATTTCGCAATGATTCGTCAAACGACGCCAAACTTATTGGGAATAGAATGTTGCGGATTTCCTATGGAAAATAGGTCCTAACTATAACTATCTACTGGCGACCGCCAGTAGATAATATATACATTATCTACTGGCGGTCGCCAGTAGATAGTTATAGTTAGGACCTATTTTCCATAGGAAATCCGCGACATTCTAATTGAAATAACTCTTGCGTCGGTTGACGAATCTTCGCGAAATTTTCAAACTTTATGGCCCGCTCCGGTCCGCTCCTACCCTGAAAGTCTCAGGGTGATTCGTCAAGCGGGGGCCGAGAAAAAGGGGGTCCCAAAACGTGTTTTCCCATTCATTTTCCCATAGGAAACTTTAGACACGGCTACAGCCTGAACTGCTGAACGGAATTACACCAAATTTGGCAAAGAGGTAGTTCTTGGTTCAGAAAGAACCCTTTTTGTTAAATGGTGTAAATCCGTTCAGTAGTTGCGGAGAAATTAAAAAATAAGAGTCAAAAATCAATTTCCCATAGGAAACTTTATGCAAGGCTACAGCCCGAACTGCTGAACGGAATTACACCAAATTTGGCAAAGAGGTAGTTCTTGGTTCAAAAAGAACCCTTTTGTTAAATGGTGTAAATCCGTTCAGTAGTTGCTGAGAAAATCAAAAGTAAAAACCCATATATATCTGGGCGGAGCCTAACCACACATGTCATCGTGAGATCTGATTGGATGTCAGCACTTCATCCTGGAATTGCTGGCAGCCATCTTGGGACCAATATAAATGATAGTACCCCATTGAAATGCATTGTAGTGAATCGAAGATTTTGAGGGTTACCAAAAGGAGAACTATAAAGGGTGATAACAGACTTTAGTTACATTAGAATTCATTTGTTGATGGTACCATACTAATTTCAGGAATTGTGGTGTGTTCTAAGGTGATTTTACCCTGTGAAAAACCTTCTGCTGGGATATCATGAATCATGTTTGAGAGAAAACTATTTTCACATGCTTGTCCCATACAGTTTTGGAAGGTGCCCCAGAAGCTAAAATGAGAGCATATTTTCTGTAAATTCACATTATCTTTCTCAGTCATGTGAGAATGAAGTCTGACATTCTCAGTAAAACATGTACATCCAACAAGGGCAGAGACTGTCAGTTGATTCCTTTGTGTTCCACTGCAGCTTCCCAGAGTGTTCTAAAGAACAACTAGAGTGCTAACAGCCTTACTTATGACAAAAGTATGGCACACCTGAAGCCATCTTGATTGGAATAAACTGGTAACACTTAAAACATTTAATTTAAAAAGGAACAAAATGATGGGGTTCATCTTGTCATAGAAATTATGGTTAGTGCTCTGGAAAGAAAAATTAGGACATGTTTCAAGTGTGATCTCAAATATCTTCCTGTTATATTTCAACAGGAGCAGCCTGTCAGTTGATGCCTTTGTGTTCTACTGCAGCTTCCCAGAGTGTTCTAAAGAACAACTAGAGCGCTAACAGTCTTACTTATGACAAAAGTATGGCACACCTGAAGCCATCTTGATTGGAATAAACTGGTAACACTTAAAACATTTAATTTAAAAAGGAACAAAATGATGGGGTTCATTTTGTCATAGAAATTATGGTTAGTGCTGTAGAAAGAAAAATTAGGACATGTTTTAAGTGAGATCTCAAATATCTTCCTGTTATATTTCAACAGGAGCAGCCTGTCAGTTGATGCCTTTGTGTTCTACTGCAGCTTCCCAGAGTGTTCTAAAGAACAACTAGAGTGCTAACAGCCTTACTTATGACAAAAGTATGGCACACCTGAAGCCATCTTGATTGGAATAAACTGGTAACACTTAAAACATTTAATTTAAAAAGGAACAAAATGAGGGGGTTCATTTTGCCATAGAAATTATGGTTAGTGCTGCAAAAAGAAAATGTAGTGCATGTTTTAAGTGAGATCTCAAATCCTCTTCTATTTCATTAGAAAATTCAGACATGCAGACTGAAACAATCACTTTCAATACCAGCAGTAGACTTCCAGTTAACTCCTTGGTCAGCAGTAGCTTTACTACAGTGATCTAATGAACAACTAGAGTAATAACATTCTGAATTTATGGCAAATGTGTGACACATCTGAATGCCTTCTTGATGGAATCAAAGTAAAAACTGAAAGCATTTCCTACTGAGGAGACTGCAGTAAATGAGGAAATTAGGAAACTTCATAACAAAGAAGTCTTCCAAGATGGCCACCAGTGAAAAAAGAGCCCAAATGTAGCACAAATATTACCCAGATGTAGCCCACATATAGCCCAATGACAAAAGTGTGCAAAACACTTTTTATTTTTAGTTTTTTGTAGTTTTATGTAGTGCAGACTGGTCAGGTATTGGAGCGTTGCATCTTAAAACATGACCCCCTACACTACAAAAACACCACTGCACTACCCTAAACCCTAAAACACTACCCCAGCACGACACCCTACACTACACAAGCACCACTGCACTATCCTAAACCCTAAAACACTACCCCCAGCATGACCCCCTACACTACACAAACACCACTGCACTACCCTAAACCCTAAAACACTACCCCAACACCACTGCACTAACCTAAATCCTAAAACACTACCCCCAGCACGACCCCTACACTACCCAAACACCACTGCACTACCCTAAAACATGACCCCCTACACTACACAAACACCACTGCACTACCCTAAACCCTAAAACACAACCCCAGCACGACCCCCTACACAGCCCGAACACCACTGCACTGCCCTAAACCCTGAAACACCAGCCCCTGCACGACCCCCTACACTGCCCGAACACCACTGCACTGCCCTAAACCCTGAAACATATACCCTAGCACGACCCCCTACACTGCCCGAACACCACTGCACTGCCCTAAACCCTGAAACACCACCCCTTCACGACCCCCTACACTGCCCGAACACCACTGCACTGCCCTAAACCCTGAAACACCACCCCCAGCATGACCCCTACACTGCCCGAACACCACTGCACTGCCCTAAACCCTGAAACACTACCCCCAGCAAGACCTCCTACACTGCCCGAACACCACTGCACTGCCCTAAACCCTGAAACATCACCCCCAGCAAGACCCCCTACACTGCCCGAACACCACTGCCCTAAACCCTGAAACACCACCCCCAGCACGACCCCTACACTGCCCGAACACCACTGCACTGCCCTAAACCCTGAAACACCACCCCCAGCACGACCCCCTACACTGCCCGAACACCACTGCACTGCCCTAAACCCTGAAACACCAGCCCCTGCACGACCCCTACACTGCCCGAACACCACTGCACTGCCCTAAACCCTGAAACACCATCCCCAGCACGACCCCCTACACTGCACGAACACCACTGCACTGCCCTAAACCCTGAAACACTACCCCCAGCAAGACCCCTACACTGCCCGAACACCACTGCACTGCCCTAAACCCTGAAACACCACCCCCAGCAAGACCCCTACACTGCCCGAACACCACTGCCCTAAACCCTGAAACACCACCCCCAGCAAGACCCCTACACTGCCCGAACACCACTGCACTGCCCTAAACCCTGAAACACCAGCCCCAGCACGACCCCTACACTGCCCGAACACCACTGCACTGCCCTAAACCCTGAAACACCACCCCCTGCACGACCCCCTACACTGCCCGAACACCACTGCATTGCCCTAAACCCTGAAACACCACCCCCAGCATGACCCCCTACACTGCCCGAACACCACTGCACTGCCCTAAACCTTGAAACACCACCCCCTGCACGATCCCCTACACTGCCCGAACACTACTGCACTGCCCTAAACCCTGAAACACCACCCCCAGCAAGATCCCCTACACTGCCCGAACACCACTGCCCTAAACCCTGAAACACCACCCCCAGCAAGACCCCCTACACTGCCCGTACACCACTGCACTGCCCTAAACCCTGAAACACCACCCCCAGCATGACCCCCTACACTGCCCGAACACCACTGCACTGCCCTAAACCCTGAAACACCACCCCCAGCACGACCCCTTACACTGCCCGAACACCACTGCACTGCCCTAAACCATGAAACACCAGCCCCAGCACGACCCCCTACACTGCCCGAATACCACTGCACTGCCCTAAACCCTGAAACACCACCCCCAGCACGACCCCCTACACTGCCCGAACACCACTGCACTGCCCTAAACCCTGAAACACCAGCCCCAGCACAACCCCATACACTGCCCGAACACCACTGCACTGCCCTAAACCCTGAAACACCAGCCCCAGCACGACCGCCTACACTGCCCGAAAACCACTGCACTGCCCTAAACCCTGAAACACCAGCCCCAGCACGACCCCTACACTGCCCGAACACCACTGCACTACCCTAAACCCTCAAACACCAGCCCCAGCACGACCCCCTACACTGCCCGAACACCACTGCACTGCCCTAAACCCTGAAACACCACCCCCAGCAAGACCCCCTACACTGCCCGAACACCACTGCACTAAAGCCTGAAACACCACCCCCAGCAAGACCACCTACACTGGCCGAACACCACTGCACTGCCCTAAACCCTGAAACACCACCCCTGCACGACCCCTACACTGCCCGAACACCACTGCACTGCCCTAAACCCTGAAACACCACCCCTCAGCACGACACCCTACACTGCCCGAACACCACTGCACTGCCCTAAACCCTGAAACACCACCCCCAGCACGACCCCCTACACTGCCCGAACACCACTGCACTGCCCTAAACCCTGAAACACCACCCCTGCACGACCTCCTACACTGCCGGAACACCACTGCACTGCCCTAAACCCTGAAACACCACCCCCAGCACGACCCCTACACTGCCCGAACACCACTGTACTGCCCTAAACCCTGAAACATCAACCCCAGCAAGACCCCTAACACTGCCTGAACACCACTGCCCTAAAACCTGAAACACCACCCCCTACACTGCACGAACACCACTGCACTGCCCTAAACCCTGAAACACCACCTCCAGCAAAACCCCTACACTGCCTGAAAACCATTGCTCTGCCCTAAATCCTGAAACACTAGCCCCAGCATGACCCCTACACTGCCCAAACACCACTGCACTGCCCTAAACCCTGAAACACCACCCCCAGCACGACCCCCTACATTGCCCGAACACCACTGCACTGCCCTAAACCCTGAAACACCAGCCCCAGCAAGACCCCCTACACTGCCCGAACACCACTGCACTGCCCTAGACTCTGAAACACCAGCCCAAGCAAGACCCCCTACACTGCCCGAACACCACTGCACTGCCCTAAACCCTGAAACACCAGCCCCAGCATGACCCCTACACTGCCCGAACACCACTGCACTGCCCTAAACCCTGAAACACCAGCCCCAGCACGACCCCCTAAACTGCCCGAACACCACTGTACTGCCCTAAACCCTGAAACACCAGCCCCAGCACGACCCCCTACACTGGCCGAACACCACTGCACTGCCCTAAACCCTGAAACACTACCCCCTGCACGACCCCCTACACTGCCCGAACACCACTGCACTGCCCTAAACCCTGAAACACCACCCCCTGCAGCACCCCCTACACTGCCCGAACACCACTGCACTGCCCTAAACCCTGAAACACCACCCCTGCACCGCCCCCTACACTGCCCGAACACCACTGCACTGCCCTAAACCCTGAAACACCACCCCCAGCATGGCCCTCTTTACTGCTCGAACACCACTGCACTGCCCCAAACCCTGAAACACCACCACCAGCACGACCCCCTACACTGCCCGAACACCACTGCCCTAAACCCTGAAACACCACCCCCTGCACGACCCCCTACACTGCCCGAACACCACTGCACTGCCCTAAACCCTGAAACACCACCCCTACACTGCCCGAACACCACTGCACTGCCCTAAACCCTGAAACACCACCCCCAGCACGACCCCCTACACTGCCCGACCACCACTGCACTGCCCTAAACCCTAAAACACCACCCCCAGCATTACCCCCTACACTGCCCAAACACCACTGTACTGCCCTAAACCCTAGAACACTTCCCCAGCACGACCCCCTACACTACCCGAACACCACTGTACTACCCTAAACCCTAAAATACTACCCCCAGCACAACCCCCTACACTACCCGAACACGACTGCACTGCCCTAAACCCTCAAACACTCCCCCCAGCACGACCCCCTACACTACCCGAACACCACTGCACTGCCCTAAACCATAAAACACTCCCCCAGCACGACCCCCTACACTACCCGAACACTACTGCACTGCCCTAAACCCTAAAACACTCCCGCAGCACGACCCCCTACACTACCCAAACACCACTGCACTGCCCTAAACCCTAAAACACTACCCCCCGCATGACCCCCTACACTACCCAAACACCAATGCACTACCCTAATCCCTAAAACACTACCCCCGCATGACCCCTACACTACCCTAAACCCTAAAACACTACCCCCGCACGACTCCCTACACTACCCAAAGACCACTGCACTACCCTAAACCCTAAAACACGACCTCCTACACTACACAAACACCACTGCACTACCCTAAACCCTACAACACTACCCCCTACACTACACAAACACCACTGCACTACCCTAAACCCTAAAACACTACCCCCAGCAGTACCCCTACACTACCCAAACACCACTGCACTAACCTAAACCCTAAAACACTACCCCCAGCAGTACCCCCTACACTACCCAAACACCACTGCACTACCCTAAATCACTACCCCCAGCACGACCCCCTACACTACCCAAACACCACTGCACTACCCTAAACCCTAAAACACTACCCCCAGGACGACCCCCTACACTACCCAAACACCACTGCACTACCATAAACCCTAAAACACTCCCCCAGCACGACTCCCTACACTACCCAAACACCACTGCACTACCCTAAACCCTAAATCTACCCCCAGCATGACCCCCTACACTACACAAACACCACTGCACTACCCTAAACCCTAAAACACTACCCCCAGCACGACCCTCTTCACTACCTAAACACAACTGCACAATTTGTTATAGGCGTTGCAACGCAGGCCTGTGGTGCTTACTGGAAGTACCTAGTGGGCTAGTTGGGCCCCAGGGACCCTCAGGATTCAAGGTGACCTAATCCCCCAACTTAAAACGCACCACGGGGCGCATTTGCACAGTGGTGAAGGGAGGGGCGGGGCCTCAGGTGACATGTGCGCAAACACGCCCTGTGGTGCGTTTTAAGTTGGGGAATTAATTCCCTTTGAATCCTGAGGGACCCTGGGGCCAACTAGCCCACCAGGTACCTTCAGTAAGCACAACAGAGTTGCGTTGCAGAGAGGTGAAAAAGGTGCGTGGCCTCGGAACGCCTCTCTGCAACTCAGCTCTGTGGTCCTAACTGTAGGTTCCTGGGGGCTAGTTGGGCCCCAGGGACCCTCAGAATTCAAGGGGACTTAATCCCACAACTTAAAACGCGCCACGGGGTGCGTTTGCACACATGTCACCTCAGGCCCCCCTCCCTTCACCACTGTGCAAACGCGCCCTGTAGCGCGTTTTAAGAGGTAGTTTTAATCCCCCTGCCCTATTATGTACTAGGGACTTGCAGAGGAGGTCATGCTAATCACAGGGGTACCCCAACGCATAGTGTTCCATAGTGTATGTAGGTGTTTTCACTGTATTCTAAGTGTCTTTTAGCATAGCACTGGCTCTGGTTAGTCAGAGTCAGTTACCACCAGTACCCGTCTGAAAAAGTTGTGGGCACAGGATGATTTTGCAACAAGGCCTCTTTCTGCTCCTCTGTTGGTTCTTTCTGCACATCTTTTGCTTCTTTCTGTGCATTTTTTCTTCTTTCTTCACATGTCCTACCTCTGTAGGCATAGTTAGAAACTAGCATTTAAAAAAACCTTTGAAATTCACTTAAAAAATCATAGGTTTCAGGCACGTTATAGTTAGAAATTAGCATTTAAAAAACCTTTGAAATTCACTGAAAAAACCATAGGTTTCAGACACGTTATAGTTAGAAATTAGCATTTAAAAAACCTTTGAAATTCACTGAAAAAACCATAGGTTTTAGGGACAGTTATAGTTAGTTGGACATTTCACTCGTACAAAACCATAGAAATTCCCCCGTTATAGTTAGTTCAGCTAACTATAACTCGCGCCCCACAATGCACTGCTGATGACGTCACATATTACATCACTCATGACATGGTCAGTGACATCACTGATGACATCACTGATGACATCTCAAATGACATCACTGATGACATCATCCATGTGATAATTTCATGCATCTTCTCACACCCTAATATAACTTTTGATACACCCACTCTAAATTACAGACTGCCATTCTCAAAACCATAGACACTCCAACACCAAAAACTACATACCCACTCACTGATTCTTAGGTCTACACACACATCCACTCACTCACCCGTACAGTCACTCATACTTAGTCACTCAGTACAGGACTATCATATGCACTCATACACCTATATAAACACTCACACACCGCCACTCATCCATAGAGGTACTCACACACCTAGTCAGTCATGCAAAAACTTAATCACACACCCATTTACTCACCTATACAGTTATACACACACCAGCTCACTTACTCATACAAATACTAGCACATTCTTACGCTCTTATACAATCACTGATACAAGTACACACTCATCCATACAGCCACTCTCACAATCACACACTCTCACTTATAGCCATTTATATACTCCAACACACATATATACTGCCTTTCACATATGTAGTTACTCACACATGTACCACTGAGATATACATTCAATCACTAACACACCCATACACACACTCACCCACCCATACAGTCCATCGCAGATGCACTCTTGAAACCATGCACCCAGTGAATCACCAACTCACACATCTATGCACAGAGTCACACACACCCCACCCACACAAACACTCAGGCACCCATACAGATACTCAGACAATCAATCAATAACCCATGTAGACACTCATGTAGCTATTCAGAAAGCCATGCAGCCGCTTACAAACCAACAGACAGACGGATACAGACATTCACACAGTTTAGTCACTAACCCATGCATTCAGTAAGATACATTTAATCACTCACTTGTAGAGTCAGTCACTCACGTACTAAATCATCCATTCAGACACTTATACACCCACTCATTCTTCAATACGCCTTTCCCTATATATATTAAACATATTTAAACTTTACAGAAACACACAGTCACTGGATGATGTCATCAGTGATGTCATTTGAGATGTCATCAGTGATGTCATCAGTGATGTCACTGACCATGTCATGAGTGATGTAATATGTGACGTCATCAGCAGTGCATTGCAGGGGCGCGAGTTATAGTTAGCTGAACTAACTATAACGGGGGAATTTCTATGGTTTTGTACGAGTGAAATGTCCAACTAACTATAACTGTCCCTAAAACCTATGGTTTTTTCAGTGAATATATATATGTGTATATATATATGTGTATATATATATGTGTATTATCTACTGGCGGTCGCCAGTAGATAGTTATAGTTAGGACCTATTTTCCATAGGAAATCCGCGACATTCTATTTGAAATAACTCTTGCGTCGGTTTATGAATCTTCGCGAAATTTTCAAACTTTATGGCCCGCTCCGGTCCACTCCTACCCTGAAAGTCTCAGGGTGATTCGTCAAGCGGGGGCCGAGAAAAAAGGGGGGTCCCAAAACGTGTTTTCCCCATTCATTTTCCCATAGGAAACTTTAGACACGGCTACAGCCCGAACTGCTGAACAGAATTACACCAAATTTGGCAAAGAGGTAGTTCGTGGTTCAGAAAGAACCCTTTTGTTAAATGGTGTAAATCCATTCAGTAGTTGCGGAGAAATTAAAAAAATAAGAGTCAAAAAATCAATTTCCCATAGGAAACTTTATGCAAGACTACAGCCCGAACTGCTGAACGGAATTACACCAAATTTGGCAAAGAGGTAGTTCTTGGTTCAAAAAGAACCTTTTTTGTTAAATGGTGTAAATCCGTTCAGTAGTTGCTGAGAAAATCAAAAGTAAAAACACATATATATCTGGGCGGAGCCTAACCACACATGTCATCGTGAGATCTGATTGGCTGTCAGCACTTCATCCTGGAATTGCTGGCAGCCATCTTGTGACCAATATAAATGATAGTACCCCATTGAAATGCATTGTAGTGAATCGAAGATTTTGAGGGGTACCAACAGGAGAACTATAAAGGGTGATAACAGACTTCAGTTACATTAGAATTCATTTGTTGATGGTACCATACTAATTTCAGGAATTGTGGTGTGTTCTAAGGTGATTTTTCCCTGTGAAAAACCTTCTGCTGGGATATCATGAATCATGTTTGAGAGAAAACTATTTTCACATGCTTGTCCCATACAGTTTTGGAAGGTGCCCCAGAAGCTAAAATGAGAGCATATTTTCTGTAAATTCACATTATCTTTCTCAGTCATGTGAGAAGGAAGTCTGACATTCACAGTAAAACATGTACATCCAACAAGGGCAGAGACTGTCAGTTGATTCCTTTGTGTTCTACTGCAGCTTCCCAGAGTGTTCTAAAGAACAACTAGAGTGCTAACAGCCTTACTTATGACAAAAGTATGGCACACCTGAAGCCATCTTGATTGGAATAAACTGGTAACACTTAAAACATTTAATTTAAAAAGGAACAAAATGATGGGGTTCATCTTGTCATAGAAATTATGGTTAGTGCTCTGGAAAGAAAAATTAGGACATGTTTCAAGTGTGATCTCAAATATCTTGCTGTTATATTTCAACAGGAGCAGCCTGTCAGTTGATGCCTTTGTGTTCTACTGCAGCTTCCCAGAGTGTTCTAAAGAACAACTAGAGCGCTAACAGTCTTACTTATGACAAAAGTATGGCACACCTGAAGCCATCTTGATTGGAATAAACTGGTAACACTTAAAACATTTAATTTAAAAAGGAACAAAATGATGGGGTTCATTTTGTCATAGAAATTATGGTTAGTGCTGTAGAAAGAAAAATTAGGACATGTTTCAAGTGTGATCTCAAATATCTTCCTGTTATATTTCAACAGGAGCAGCCTGTCAGTTGATGCCTTTGTGTTCTACTGCAGCTTCCCAGAGTGTTCTAAAGAACAACTAGAGCGCTAACAGTCTTACTTATGACAAAAGTATGGCACACCTGAAGCCATCTTGATTGGAATAAAATGGTAACACTTAAAACATTTAATTTAAAAAGGAACAAAATGAGGGGGTTCATTTTGCCATAAAAATTATGGTTAGTGCTGCAAAAAGAAAATGTAGTGCATGTTTTAAGTGAGATCTCAAATCCTCTTCTATTTCATTAGAAAATTCTGACATGCAGACTGAAACAATCACTTTCAATACCAGCAGTAGACTTCCAGTTAACTCCTTGGTGAGCAGTAGCTTTACTACAGTGATCTAATGAACAACTAGAGTAAAAACATTCTGAATTTATGGCAAATGTGTGACACATCTGAATGCCTTCTTGATGGAATCAAAGTAAAAAACTGAAAGCATTTCCTACTGAGGAGACTGCAGTAAATGAGGAAATTAGGAAACTTCATAACAAAGAAGTCTTCCAAGATGGCCACCAGTGAAAAAAGAGCCCAAATGTAGCACAAATATTACCCAGATGTAGCCCACATATAGCCCAATGACAAAAGTGTGCAAAACACTTTTTATTTTTAGTTTTTTTGCAGTTTTATGTAGTGCAGACTGGTCAGGTATTGGAGCGTTGCATCTTAAAACATGACCCCCCTACACTACAAAACCACCACTGCACTACCCTAAACCCTAAAACACTACCCCAGCACGACCCCCTACACTACACAAGCACCACTGCACTATCCTAAACCCTAAAACACTACCCCCAGCATGACCCCCTACACTACACAAACACCACTGCACTACCCTAAACCCTAAAACACTACCCCAACACCACTGCACTAACCTAAATCCTAAAACACTACCCCCAGCACGACCCCCTACACTACCCAAACACCACTGCACTACCCTAAAACATGACCCCTACACTACACAAACACCACTGCACTACCCTAAACCCTAAAACACTACCCCCAGGATGACCCCCTACACTACACAAGCACCACTGCATACCCTAAACCCTAAAACACTGCCCCCAGCACGACCCCCTACACTACACAAACACCACTGCACTACCTTAAACCATAAAACACTACCCCCAGCACGACCCCCTACACTGCCCGAACACCACTGCACTGCCCTAAACCCTGAAACACCACCCCCAGCATGACCCCTACACTGCCCGAACACCACTGCACTGCCCTAAACCCTGAAACCCTATCCCCAGCAAGACCTCCTACACTGCCCGAACACCACTGCACTGCCCTAAACCCTGAAACATCACCCCCAGCAAGACCCCCTACACTGCCCGAACACCACTGCCCTAAACCCTGAAACACCACCCCCAGCATGACCCCCTACACTGCCCGAAAACCACTGCACTGCCCTAAACCCTGAAACACCACCCCCTGCACCACCCCCTACACTGCCCGAACACTACTGCACTGCCCTAAACCCTGAAACACCATCCCCAGCACGACCCCCTACACTGCACAAACACCACTGCACTGCCCTAAACCCTGAAACACTACCCCCAGCAAGACCCCCTACACTGCCCGAACACCACTGCACTGCCCTAAACCCTGAAACACCACCCCCAGCAAGACCCCTACACTGCCCGAACACCACTGCCCTAAACCCTGAAACACCACCCCCAGCAAGACCCCCTACACTGCCCGAACACCACTGCACTGCCCTAAACCCTGAAACACCAGCCCCTGCACGACCCCCTACACTGCCCGAACACCACTGCACTGCCCTAAACCCTGAAACACCACCCCCAGCACGACCCCCTACACTGCCCGAACACCACTGCACTGCCCTAAACCCTGAAACACCACCCCCTGCACGATCCCCTACACTGCCCGAACACTACTGCACTGCCCTAAACCCTGAAACACCACCCCCAGCATGACCCCCTACACTGCACGAACACCACTGCACTGCCCTAAACCCCGAAACACTACCCCCAGCAAGACCCCCTACACTGCCCGAACACCACTGCCCTAAACCCTGAAACACCACCCCCAGCAAGACCCCCTACACTGCCTGTACACCACTGCACTGCCCTAAACCCTAAAACACCACCCCCAGCATGACCCCCTACACTGCCCGAACACCACTGCACTGCCCTAAACCCTGAAACACCACCCCCAGCACGACCCCCTACAGTGCCCGAACACCACTGCACTGCCCTAAACCATGAAACACCAGCCCCAGCACAACCCCCTACACTGCCCGAACACCACTGCACTGCCTTAAACCCTGAAACACCACCCCCAGCATGACCCCCTACACTGCCCGAACACCACTGCACTGCCCTAAACCCTGAAACACCAGCCCCAGCACAACCCCGTACACTGCCCGAACACCACTGCACTGCCCTAAACCCTGAAACATCAGCCCCAGCACGACCGCCTACACTGCCCGAAAACCACTGCACTGCCCTAAACCCTGAAACACCAGCCCCAGCAAGACCCCCTACACTGCCCGAACACCACTGCACTGCCCTAAACCCTGAAACACCACCCCCAGCAAGACCCCCTACACTGCCCGAGCACCACTGCACTAAAGCCTGAAACACCACCCCCAGCAAGACCACCTACACTGGCCGAACACCACTGCACTGCCCTAAACCCTGAAACACCACCCCCTGCACGACCCCCTACACTGCCCGAACACCACTGCACTGCCCTAAACCCTGAAACACCACCCCCTGCATGACCTCCTACACTGCCGGAACACCACTGCACTGCCCTAAACCCTGAAACACCACCCCCAGCACGACCCCCTACACTGCCCGAACACCACTGCACTGCCCTAAACCCTGAAACATCAACCCCAGCAAGACCCCCTACACTGCCTGAACACCACTGCCCTAAACCCTGAAACACCACCCCTACACTGCATGAACACCACTGCACTGCCCTAAACCCTGAAACACCACCTCCAGCAAAACCCCTACACTGCCTGAACACAATTGCTCTGCCCTAAATCCTGAAACACTAGCCCCAGCATGACCCCCTACACTGCCCAAACACCAATGCACTGCCCTAAACCCTGAAACACCACCCCAGCACGACCCCTACACTGCCCGAACACCACTGCACTGCTCTAAAGCCTGAAACACCAGCCCCAGCAAGACCCCCTACACTGCCCGAACACCACTGCACTGCCCTAGACTCTGAAACACCAGCCCCAGCAAGACCCCCTACACTGCCCGAACACCACTGCACTGCCCTAAACCCTGAAACTCCAGCCCCAGCATGACCCCCTACACTGCCCGAACACCACTGCACTGCCCTAAACCCTGAAACACCAGCTCCAGCACGACCACCTACACTGCCCGAACACCACTGCACTGCCCTAAACCCTGAAACACCAGCCACAGCACCACCCCCTACACTGCCCGAACACCACTGTACTGCCCTAAACCCTGAAACACCAGCACCAGCACGACCCCCTACACTGCCCGAACACCACTGCACTGCCCTAAACCCTGAAACACCACCCCCTGCATGACCCCTACACTGCCCGAACACCACTGCACTGCCCTAAACCCTGAAACACCACCCCTGCAGCACCCCCTACACTGCCCGAACACCACTGCACTGCCCTAAACCCTGAAACACCACCCCCTGCACCGCCCCCTACACTGCCCGAACACCACTGCACTGCCCTAAACCCTGAAACACCACCCCAGCATGACCCCCTTTAGTGCTCGAACACCACTGCACTGCCCCAAACCCTGAAACACCACCCCCAGCACGACCCCCTACACTGCTCGAACACCACTGCCCTAAACCCTAAAACACCACCCTCTGCACGACCCCCTACACTGGCCGAACACCATTGCACTGCCCTAAACCCTGAAACACCACCCCCTACACTGCCCGAACACCACTGCACTGCCCTAAACCCTGAAACACCACCCCCAGCACGACCCCCTACACTGCCCGAACACCACTGCACTGCCCTAAACCCTAAAACACCACCCCCAGCATTACCCCCTACACTGCCCAAACACCACTGTACTGCCCTAAACCCTAGAACACTACCCCCTGTACGACCCCCTACACTACCCGAACACCACTGCACTACCCTAAACCCTAAAACACTCCCCCAGCACGACCCCCTACACTACCCGAACACCACTGCACTGCCCTAAACCCTAAAACACTCCCCCCAGCACGACCCCCTACACTACCCAAACACCACTGCACTGCCCTAAACCCTAAAACACTACCCCCCGCATGACCCCTACACTACCCAAACACCAATGCACTACCCTAATCCCTTAAACACTACCCCCGCATGACCCCCTACACTACCCTAAACCCTAAAACACTACCTCCGCATGACTCCCTACACTACCCAAAGACCACTGCACTACCCTAAACCCTAAAACACGACCTCCTACACTACACAAACACCACTGCACTACCCTAAACCCTAAAACACTACCCCCTACACTACACAAACACCACTGCACTACCCTAAACCCTAAAACACTACCCCCAGCAGTACCCCTACACTACCCAAACACCACTGCACTAACCTAAACCCTAAAACACTACCCCAGCAGTACCCCTACACTACCCAAACACCACTGCACTACCCTAAATCACTACCCCCAGCACGACCCCCTACACTACCCAAACACCACTGCACTACCCTAAACCCTAAAACACTACCCCCAGCACGACCCCCTACACTACCCAAACACCACTGCACTACCCTAAACCCTAAAACACTCCCCCAGCACGACTCCCTACACTACCCAAACACCACTGCACTACCCTAAACCCTAAATCTACCCCCAGCATGACCCCCTACACTACACAAACACCACTGCACTACCCTAAACCCTAAAACACTACCCCCAGCACGACCCTCTTCACTACCTAAACACAACTGCACAATTTGTTACAGGCGTTGCAACGCAGGCCTGTGGTGTTTACTGGAAGTACCTAGTGGGCTAGTTGGGCCCCAGGGACCCTCAGGATTCAAGGTGACCTAATCCCCCAACTTAAAACGCACCACGGGGCGCGTTTGCACAGTGGTGAAGGGAGGGGCGGGGCCTCAGGTGACATGTGCGCAAACACGCCCTGTGGTGCGTTTTAAGTTGGGCAATTAATTCCCTTTGAATCCTGAGGGACCCTGGGGGCCAACTAGCCCACCAGGTACCTTCAGTAAGCACAACAGAGTTGCGTTGCAGAGAGGTGAAAAAGGTGCGTGGCCTCGGAACGCCTCTCTGCAACTCAGCTCTGTGGTCCTAACTGTAGGTACCTGGGGGCTAGTTGGGCCCCAGGGACCCACAGAATTCAAGGGGACTTAATCCCGCAACTTAAATCGCGCCACGGGGTGCGTTTGCACACATGTCACCTCAGGCCCCCCCTCCCTTCACCACTGTGCAAACCCGCCCTGTAGCGCGTTTTAAGAGGTAGTTTTAATCCCCTGCCCTATTATGTACTAGGGACTTGCAGAGGAGGTCATGCTAATCACAGGGGTACCCCAACGCATAGTGTTCCCTAGTGTATGTAGGTGTTTTCACTGTATTCTAAGTGTCTTTTAGCATAGCACTGGCTCTGGTTAGTCAGAGTCAGTTACCACCAGTACCCGTCTGAAAAAGTTGTGGGCACAGGATGATTTTGCAACAAGGCCTCTTTCTGCTCCTCTGTTGGTTCTTTCTGCACATCTTTTGCTTCTTTCTGTGCGTTTTTTCTTCTTTCTTCACATGTCCTACCTCTGTAGGCATAGTTAGAAACTAGCATTTAAAAAAACCTTTGAAATTCACTTAAAAAATCATAGGTTTCAGGCACGTTATAGTTAGAAATTAGCATTTAAAAACCTTTGAAATTCACTGAAAAAACCATAGGTTTCAGACACGTTATAGTTAGAAATTAGCATTTAAAAAACCTTTGAAATTCACTGAAAAAACCATAGGTTTTAGGGACAGTTATAGTTAGTTGGACATTTCACTCGTACAAAACCATAGAAATTCCCCCGTTATAGTTAGTTCAGCTAACTATAACTCGCGCCCCTGCAATGCACTGCTGATGACGTCACATATTACATCACTCATGACATGGTCAGTGACATCACTGATGACATCACTGATGACATCTCAAATGACATCACTGATGACATCATCCATGTGATAATTTCATGCATCTTCTCACACCCTAATATAACTTTTGATACACCCACTCTAAATTACAGACTGCCATTATCAAAACCATAGACACTCCAACACCAAAAACTACATACCCACTCACTGATTCTTAGGTCTACACACACATCCACTCACTCACCCGTACAGTCACTCATACTTAGTCACTCAGTACAGGACTATCATATGCACTCATACACCTATATAAACACTCACACACCGCCACTCATCCATAGAGGTACTCACACACCTAGTCAGTCATGCAAAAACTTAATCGCACACCCATTTACTCACCTATACAGTTATACACACACCAGCTCACTTACTCATACAAATACTAGCACATTCTTACACTCTTATACAATCACTGATACAAGTACACACTCATCCATACAGCCACTCTCACAATCACACACTCTCACTTATAGCCATTTATATACTCCAACACACATATATACTGCCTTTCACATATGTAGTTACTCACACATGTACCACTGAGATATACATTCAATCACTAACACACCCATACACACACTCACCCACCCATACAGTCCATCACAGATGCACTCTTGAAACCATGCACCCAGTGAATCACCAACTCACACATCTATACACAGAGTCACACACACCCCACCCACACAAACACTCAGGCACCCATACAGATCCTCAGACAATCAATCAATAACCCATGTAGACACTCATGTAGCTATTCAGAAAGCCATGCAGCCGCTTACAAACCAACAGACAGACGGATACAGACATTCACACAGTTTAGTCACTAACCCATGCATTCAGTAAGATACATTTAATCACTCACTTGTAGAGTCAGTCACTCACGTACTAAATCATCCATTCAGACACTTATACACCCACTCATTCTTCAATACGCCTTTCCCTATATATATTAAACATATTTAAACTTTACAGAAACACACAGTCACTGGATGATGTCATCAGTGATGTCATTTGAGATGTCATCAGTGATGTCATCAGTGATGTCACTGACCATGTCATGAGTGATGTAATATGTGACGTCATCAGCAGTGCATTGCGGGGGCGCGAGTTATAGTTAGCTGAACTAACTATAACAGGGGAATTTCTATGGTTTTGTATGAGTGAAATGTCCAACTAACTATAACTGTCCCTAAAACCTATGGTTTTTTCAGTGAATTTCAAAGGTTTTTTAAATGCTAATTTCTAACTATAACGTGTCTGAAACCTATGGTTTTTTCAGTGAATATATATATATTATCTACTGGCAGTCGCCAGTAGATAGTTATAGTAAGGACCTATTATCCATAGGAAATTCGTAACATTCTTTTCCCAATAACTTTGGCGCCGGTTGACGAATCTTCGCGAAATTTTCAAAACTAATGGCCCGCTCCGGTCAGCTCCTATCTTGAAAGTTTCGGGGTGATTCGACAAGCGGGGGCTGAGAAAAAAGGGGGGTCCCAAAACGTGTTATCTCCATGTTATTTCCCATAGGAAACTTTAGACACGGCTACAGCCCGAACTGCTGAACGGAATTACACCAAATTTCGCAAAAAGGTAGCCCTTGGTTCCAAAAGCGCCCTTTTTTAAAATGGTGTAAATCCGTTCAGTAGTTCCTGAGAAATTCAAAAAATAGAGGTCAAAAAATCAATTTCCCATAGGAAACTTTAGACACGGTTACAGCCAAAACTGCTGAACAGAATTACACCAAATTTGGCAAAAAGGTAGTGCTTGGTTCAGAAAGCGCCCTTTTTTTTTAAATGGTGTAAATCCGTTCAGTAGTTTTCAAGATATTAAAGAAAAAAAATCTTTATATATCTGGGCGGGACCTAACTACACAAGCACGAGCTTGGCTCTAATTGGCTGCCAACACTTCAATCCAGGAAGTGTTGGCAGCCATCTTGGTGCAATGCTTTTTAGGTCTCGCCTAGCGATGCAGCGCATTCGCTGCTCACTACACAAACACCATTGCACTGCCCTAAACCCTAAAACACGACCCCATACACTGCCCGAACACCACTGCACTGCCCTAAACCCTGAAACACCACCCCCAGCACGACCCCCTACACTGCCCGAACACCACTGCACTGCCCTAAACCCTGAAACACCACCCCCGGCACGACCCCCTACACTGCCCGAACACCACTGCACTGCCCTAAACCCTGAAACACCACCACCGGCATGACCCCCTACACTGCCCGAACACCACTGCACTGCCCTAAACCCTGAAACACCACCCCCAGCATGACCCCCTACACTGCCCGAACACCACTGCACTGCCCTAAACCCTGAAACACCACCCCCAGCACGACCCCCTACACTGCCCGAACACCACTGCACTGCCCTAAACCCTGAAACACCACCTGTGAGAAGTTGGCCTGGCATATGCTGTCCACTAATTGTAGTGGGCACCTTGCACCAGTCCAAATCGACTCTTATGGTAGGTAGGTTAAAGACAACCTTATTGAAAGCTATCCTAGTGGTAGCTATGGAGAGCAGCCTTCAGGCTAAGTCTTGAAGGATATATAAACAGCTTGTTTTACCAGTCTATAATCTCTTGAGTGACCAAATGAAAGAGCACCACACCAGGTATATATTCAAAATATATGTATTTATTACTAAACACACCCCTCTAGTCTCTTTATGAGGCTAGAGTTCGAAGTACATAAGTTATAAGATCTTAAATCACAATAATAGCACAAATACACGTTTGGGCCCTAGGGGCGTACCAAACCATATACCAATAAAGTGGTATGCGAACCACGACTGAACTAGACACTAGGCCTAGAGCCTCTAGAAGTGCTTGGACCACAAGGAACCACCCAAGGTAGTGACACAGGGGACCCACGGGAGACGCGTGCAGTGTAAATACACAACCGCGATACGCCGTTAACTTCTATGGAGAAAGTCGGGATCGGGAAAATAGAGGAAAGGGACACTTAGAAGAGGACTAGGACAAAACCCTTTGAGATCTAGGACTTTGAAGAGTCTCTACCCACGGGAGCACCGGAGTACTCGTGTTACCTCACCCAGGGAAGCCGGGTGCATAGGTGCCTTTCGGGGTCGGGTTTCGTCGTCGATTCGAATGGCGATCTGCTGCAAAGTGCTGCTGGCGGCCAAGAGAAAAGTGTCCGGGTGGATCCAAGAGTGGATCGGAGTTCTGGTGAACCTGAAAGCAGAGGGGACAGAGTCTGGGTCACTAGCCAGTGACCAGGAAGGCGATGGACAGATGCCCACCGATGTTGAGTGCTTCAGGTGCATTGATGGTCGTCTTGACTCTTCAGCCACGAGGTCCAGGAGGCGTTGTCGGTGACCAGGAGCAGGATTCAGGCTGGTGCTTGATGTCTGTCGAGTGCTGAGGTGTCGGCGACGGGATTGGACCCAACAAGCCTTGGCAACGGCAAGTCTCAAGTAAGATGTAGATTGTCGATGGTGCAGACCAGCAAGGTCTGTGGAACTCACCCAGCAAGGGTAAGTGAGGGCAGGCCTGGAGCAACCAGGATGCGAAGGAAAAAAAGGATTGGCCTTCGTTAAGGGCTACTAGCCAACGGGCTAGCGACCGCGAAGGAGCCTCGTGACGCTGCACGTGGAGCTGGCTTGCAGGACACTCGTGGAGTGGGGGCCAGTGATCTTCGGTGCAGGTAGTGCTGGAGGCTAGGGCTACTTGGTTCTCAAAGCACGACTTCTTGGGAGACCCAGAAGATGGTGCACTTGCAAATGTGCTCGGTGTCCAGGGGTCATGGTCTCAAGTCACCCACGATAGCCACGGGCCTCAGCTTTGCTGGGGACTCAGGGTAGCCTCGGGGAAGTCTGAGAATCCACCTCTGGTGATGCGATGACTTTGGCGTCCGACGGGAGCTTCAGTAATGCGAACCGGACAGATGCTTCTTTGGTGCCTGCCAAGCAGGGAGTCACTCCTTGACCCCAAGGGAGATTCTTCAGTCCTCTAATCTTGTCATAGAGCGTCGAAGGTCCAGGATTCAGTGTCAGAGTTTCGTCCAGGTATAATCTAAAGTCCTAAGGACTGGGTTCCTACCTTTATTCTAAAAATAGGGGTTGGACTACTCTGTGGCCCCACCTATGGGTGGGTCAGGGCAGAGGGGTGGCTACACCCTTTCCCTTTGTCCAGTTCGCGCCAAAGCAGGGGCTGCAAGCCCCTGATCCGGTTTGAACTGGGGTATGCACAGGGACACCAAATGTGCCCCGAGTGCAGGACTTCAAAGCACCCGAAAGTGCTCCCGCCCAGCCCCAATACACATTATCCTGTCTGGGGAGGTGGTCACACCTCCCTGGGACAGGAAACCTATTGTCCAGGCCTCCCCTGCCGGAGTTTCGTCCAGCAGCAGGAGGCCAGACTCGTGTCTGTGGCAGCAGCATCCATTTTGTGATGCCAGGGCTCTGGAAAGAAGTTACCGGACTCGTCAGAGTTAACATGTCTTTCCCTCTAGAAGGGTGGAATGCTACCCCCGCCGCCAGGATTGGCGGGGGGTAGTATTCCAAGATGTTTGACACCAAACACGACATGTTTAGGTGCAGCCATTCCAAAGTTAGCATTTTACCGCGAGGATATAATGCGCTTAAGAGTATATGGTCAGGCTGCACTACAAACAGCATCAGAGATGGTCTCCGAACGCTGCAGAGGGGCCCTGCTCATGCAGGGGCACCCTCTCACATAGGAACCATGCACTCTGCCTTTAGGATTGATAGAAGGGCAATACATG